>PVJX010003640.1:68844-105175 GCA_004027295.1 Dolichotis patagonum | reverse complement strand
TTGCATAAATTTAATTCTTGGCCTATACTATTCTTTGAATGTAACATTCTTTTTGTTTCTTTCTTTCTCTCTCTTTTTTTTTTTGTTTTTTTGGGTTTTTTTTGTTTTTTTTTTTTTTTAGGCAGGGTCTTGCTATATAGTTCAGGCTTTACTTGAACTCACTATGTAACCCAGGTGGCCTCAAACTTACAGCAGTCCTCCTGCATCAGCCTCTCAAGTGTGAATGTAAAATTCTTGAAAGGTAGAAGATTTTAAAGGATTTCTGCATTTTTGTTTAGCACTGGATTAAAATGTTAGCGAAAGAAGGTATATGTAAATGGAAAATTCTTTTTTATCCTAGTCAAGAAACCACGATTCATTTAAAACTTACTGTAGCCTGGATCTTAAATGTTTCCCAGATAAAATGCTACAGGCTTGCTCGCCAGCCGGTGCTCATTGGGCGGTGCTGGTGGTGGTGAGCCCAGTGGAAGGCGGCAGGCCCCTAAGTGTCACTACTGAGGGGAACGCGGGGATCTCAGCTCTTCCCTCTCTACTTCCTGCCTGCAGCCATGAAGTGAACAGGTTTCCTCTGCCAGGTGCTTCCTGCCTCACCACAGGCTCAAAGGTAAAAGAGCTGAATGACTGTAGACACACTTTTGAAACTGTGATCCAAAATAAATGCCTCCTCCTTACACTGTTTATTTCCAGCGTTTTATCATAGATATAGAAAGCAAACACAAAACTCAAGCCGAAACGTGACCTGTCTAGTGTTTCTTTCTGATTCACTGTCATCATTTGTAAGTCACTGGTTCTCAGCATGGAGAGAACCACATAGGCAGGGGAGATGTAAATCACTGCAATACTACTGACTTAACTGAGGGGAAAGCCGAGGAAATACAGCAGGTCAGAAGTAGACTTCAGCCTGTCCTCCAGCTGAGAAGAGATTTAAGAGAGCTGACTCTCAGCCAAGTGAACAGATGTGGGGAAACACACACACACACACACACACACACACACACACACACACACACACGATTTATCTGAATGACCCAGACTCCCTTTCAACAATTCTGACAAGAACATGACAAAAAGAGAGAAAGTAAGAGTAATGGGAAGGTTGAGGCACAGAACTAAGGTATTGCTATTGTTTAAATGTATGTGTCACTACAGGTTTCATATGTTGTAACTTCAGCCTCATGGTGATGGTATAATATGTTGAGGACTCTGTGGGGTGATTAGGCCATGGGCAGAGCGCTCATTGACAGGTTTAATGTCCCTATAAAAAGTGTGTGAGAACTGTCTGACCCTTTTGTCCTTCATCTCTCCTGCCTTTCTAACGCGCAGCATCCAGCAGTTTCCGCCCCCTTGGCCAGTGTGACCAGCACCAAGCTGCCATCTCTAAGCAGAGCACAAGCCTGCATGCAGGTCTGGAATCTGCTAGTGCGTTATCTTAGATTTCCTCTACTCTAACTATGACAAATCAGTTTCTGCTCTTTATAAATCACCAGTCACAGATATCTTATTTTAGATTAAGACAAGAGTTCCTGGGCTGGGGATTTAGCTCAGTGGCTTAAGTGCCTGCCTGGCAAGTACAAGGTCATGAGTTCGATCCCCGGTACCAAAAAAAAAAAAAAAAAAAAAAAAAAAAAGACAAGAGTTCCTAACCCTGTGAGAGATTTGTACATGTTTCCACTCCATGAAACAGAATCTCTGGAGATAAAAGATGTGGAAAGTAATTGTGCAAGATCCTAAAGGAACTGATGTTGAAGAGAACAAACGTGGAATATTGTTCAGCAGTAAGAAAAAAAAAACGAGGTATCAAAAAGACATGAAAAGACAGGGAGGAACATTAAATGCATAATTGTAAGTGAAAGGAGCCAATCTGAAAAGGCTACTTTTAGACAACCTTCTGGAAAAGGCAAAAGTAGGAGACAAGAAAAGACCAGTGGTTGTCACAGCTTAGGGGAAAGGATACATAGGCAGAGCACAGAAGAGACTCAGGGCAGCGAAACCATTCTGTGTGGTACTCAAATGATGGGGCTGTGTCAGTATACACTGTCCAAACCCACATACTATACAGTACCAAGAGTAAACTCCAATGCAACTCACAGCCTTAAGGTGATAACTAAAAAAAAAACCCTAAAAACAAAGTCCACTGAAAAAGTTATTCACAGAACAACTAACTGAACATAAAAGAGAAAAGAATAAAATGGAAACATAAGGAATCTAAAATTGCAATGATAAAATTATAATGCATACAGTTTAAAAAACAGAACAGAAACTACAGAAAACATAATCCCACATGGTGGACAAATCCGAGATGTTCCTAAAATGCAGAGAAAAGGTGTAATAGAAGATGCAGTGGAGGGAGATTATCTATGCAGAGTAGAGAGAAGCAGAGTTAACTTTCATTTGATGATAAATTTCTATCATATGAAAGAGTAAGTGGCATTTCCAGAAAAAAATTTTTAAAACAGGAACTGAGGGGGCCGGGGGTTTAGCTCAGTGGCGTAAATGCCTGCTTGGCAAATGCTAGGTCGTGAGTTCGATCCCCAGCACCAAAAATAAAAAGGAACTGAACCCTAGGCAACGTAAGGAGAGCCTGTCTCAAAAATAAAAAGGACTGGGGATGTAGCTCAGTCGTGGGGCATTTGCCTAGTACCTGTGAGGCCCTACATTCTGTCCCCAGCACAAAAAAAGGGGAGGAGGAGGAAGAAAGGAAAAGAATGACAAATAGAAAATTTTCTTAAACTGGCTGGAAGAAAAATATTCTTTTATAATTATTTTAACTACTTGTTTCTAGGCTTTATGTCTTTGCTCTTCTTTAAAGGTATAAGTAGTGCAATTTGGCATAAGCTCTTTGGTTCACACCAAACTCATAGGTTAGAAGCAGCTCACAAGGCTAGAGAGTGGCTCAGTGATACAGCGCCGGCCTGGCGGGTGCAAGCCCCTGAATGGGTCCCAGCCTTACTGAGAATAAAATTTCAATTTACATTTCTCTAATTATGAAAGAAATAGTTTTCTCTTATGTTTAAAAATGATTTCTTTTTTATTTTCCTCGAGTTGGTTTTGCCTTTTACCTATTGCTGTAGCACCATTTTAGGATTCTGACTTATTCTCAGAGTCTGGCTTTTTGATGACTTGGAAGAGAGGTGCTAATGGGGTGAGGTCAAGAATAGGATTTGAAAGTGACACTGCTTTTGGTTGTTTTTGAAACCTGCCCAGTTCAAGAGTTGGGAAGACTCCTATGTAACCTTGACCTCAAAGTGACTTGGACATGCAACCTTCTGACCTGGAGTCAGACTCACTACCATGCACCACTTAATTTTTGCGCCCTTATACTCTTTAATCCTTTAGTTCCTTCTTGTTTTTCTATGCAGTTCCTTTGCTTTTTGCATAAATTTCAAATCAAACACAGGGAGCAAAGGGTGTGCATGGGGCTCTGTTGTGAGCCCTGGAGCCTCCCACTGACAGCAGGTTTCCCAGGGAGCCAGAGGGACAGCCGGCTGGGCCTCTGAGGTCCCACAGCCGTCCATGGTGTGTCTTCAAGGGTCACAAATCCTGCACTGAGGGACTTATCCATCCTCTGTATCCCTGGCCTAGGAAGGGCTGCAAAACTCCAAGCCCTGCTCTAGGTAGAGCTTCAGGGCAGGGAGGAGCCGAACTCCCCAGAGCTCCACCTCTGCAGAAACCAAGAAAGGACTCTGCGGTCACAACTAGGAAGTGGCTTGTAATTTAGCATAATCTAGAAAGCTCTGCACCTCCCTCCCCTATAAAGCTTCAATTCATTTTGAATATTTGGGCATTATAGGAAAGTGAAATAAGTTGTGTAAGTACAAACAATAATCCCACCACCCTCTGTGAACATTTTGATGTATTTCTCCCCAACTTCATTTCCCTCTAGGTGTATGTACATGCCTGCTTATGTTTATGAAATATTTTTTTAAAGTCATATAGTATGGTTACAGAAAAACAAAAATATAGCTGAGTAATTATCATAAAGGGAACATGCTCGCTGCCTGCAGCCAGAGGAAGCAACCAAACCTGCCAGACGCCCAAAGCCTCCAACTGTCAGTCACAGCTGCCTTCCTCTGCCCAAGGCAGCCGCGCTTGCCCTGTCACTGCTGTGCTCTTTACAGCGGTACTGTCCAAAAGTATGTCCACGCACACCGCAGTTCTGTCTCACGTGTATGTCACTGGATGCTGTCCCCTAATTTTGTTCCTCTCACACCATTCCTTCCCCACCCCAGTGCAGGGCAAGGGGACCGTGAGGTGGACTGCTTGTCTCCTTACTGGTGATGGGAACCTAGGTGTCTTAGCTGACTTGGTGTCACCGGCTGTCTCCACTACAAAGCCAGTATTTCCTACCACCCTGATACAAATATCTTGGAGGTAAGTGCTGTCACACTGCAAGTATCTCGGTTTTCAAACTTGCACTTGTTTATTTCGCATGCAGCTTGGTGGTAGTGAGTCTGGTATTCACTTAATGGTGCCTTTCTCGTTTCCTTTTTCATCTGCACTTATCATTGTAATTCTCACATAAGAAAACATTTGGTTTTTCTCATGTTTATATACGTTTCTCATGTGTTTATATATGTTTAGTGATTTGTTTGCATCAATACATATTCATAGGTATTGTTTTCAATATCATCCTTTATATCATTTCCAACAGTGTTTAAGCTCTCTTACAAACTCTTTGACATTTGCCTTGTGTGTCTTTCTGACAGGCCACCTCTCCTCCTTAACAATAGCTTAATGTGTCTTACTAGCAAACTTATAGGAGCAGCATAGAAGACAGACAACACGAACTTGAATGTAGGCAATTTAGAAAGTATAGTGAACACATGCAATTTACTATATGATCTACAGGCACATTTTAGTTGCCATCAATAAGAAATTTACTTGTTTTAAAATCCAAAATGCTGCCAGGTGTGGTGATGCATAACTGTAATCCCAGCAAACAGGAGGCTGACGCAGGAGGATCACTGCAAGTTTAAGGTCACCCTGGGCTCCATAAGTGAGTTCAAGTTCAGCCTGCACTACATAGTGAGACTCTTTTCCAAAACAAAACAAAATGTCAAATAAACAAACAACCCAAATGTTAGCATTATCCAGAAAAGTCTAACAGTTATTTATAGTTGTTTAAAATTGAATTTCTGAAACTTGTTCACTGAAACATTTTGACTTGTATTAGTTTACATCTCCACATTTATATTAAAAATTCACACACCACTTCAAAAGGAAAAACAGCCCATATGTGATTTCCATCCCTTATTTTTCCTTTCATGATCATATACAGAGGTACCCTTTGACTTCATTGAAAAAATAAATCTAACATTTAGAATTACTAAGAAAAAGAAGAACAGGAAAGAGAAGGGAGTGAAATGTTTCACATCATAGTGGATTTTTTTTAAATGATAGGATTTCACTATTAGCTCTGGCTGTCCTCAAAGTCACAGTGATTCTGCTGCCTCAGTTTCCCTGGTTCTGGGATTACAGGTGTGCACCAACACATCTGGCCACACTGGGTTCTTAGGCACTTTCTCCATGCATGCACATGCTCGCCAGGTTTCTCTTGGCATACTTGTTACGCATGTGGCGTGCTTAGCACACAGATTGGTGTCTTCAAAAACACTGACTGTGTAGGCCTCGCTTGCTTCCTGTAAGGCCTCTGGAATTGCAGATCTGTCTGAAGTCCTGAGCACTTTCTTGCACCAGACACTGGACGTTAGACAGGGAGACCATGAATCAGAAGTTCAGTGGGCTCCAGTGACACCTAATTTCAGTCCTGTAATGATGGATCTTCACCCTTTCAGTAGAGGATGCGCTCTTGCAGGCAGCATTTGTAGCCAGTTTCTTCCTAGATGCTTTACGGGGGTTGATTTTCTGGTAGTTGGCTTGGTTCAAACATGGTGGCTCCCTGCTTATTGTCTTCTCTTTGGCTAGAGCTCAGTGAGCTAGAGATAATGCTGGAATTGGAGAGTCAGGTAACACAATGGTGGCTAAAAATACAACTTTGCCATCCTCTTTTTGAACAATTCTTTAACTGCTCAAAGTGTTCTAGCTCCATCTGGTAATTTGACTGCCCCAGCCCTAGAATCAATGATTTCTCAATGGGTCTCTGACTCTTTTTGATTTATAGTGTTTAGAAACCAAAATCTGTATATATATGTGTTCACTGCAGTGTGATACTATTCTATTTTTCTTTAGTTGTGACTTCTCTCTGACAGTAAGAAACCCAGCTCTCATTAGCTCTCTCTGTGTGCATATTTTATAAATGTATGCATAATTATACATGAGTACCTATGTTTCAGAATTACTATCATATATATCTGAGAAATAAGATTTGCTTAGAAGATTGTAAGTAGAGTTATTTGCATCTTTAGATTTATAGTCATATAGACTGCTGTAAAGATATTTAGGTTTGTAATTTATCTCTCTTAATCCTTTCTCTTCGTTACACTATTCATTTGTGATATAATTAGCTTATTACTTTTGTAGCTCAGGCACACACATATATTGGCTTTATTTTCTTTACATTTTTGCATATATAAAATAGTTGTGTCAGATTGTTTTGTTTTGTTTTGGAAAAGAGTCTCACTATGTAGTGCAGGCTGATTTAGTAAATTATACAAAATAATTTACTAAAATGTGTGTCCCTCCCTCATCATCTGTATTACCCAGGTCCATTTCCTCTTCTTTTCAGTATCTCACCAACAACCCCTTAGTTGTTTCCAAGATCTAGCTATTAAACATTGTGCTGCTATAAATATGAGTACACATTTATTGCTGTGGTATGATGTTTTTAATTCTTCTGAGAAGATAACCAAAAGGGGAGGATCCAGGTCAAACAGGACCTCCAATCCTAGTTTTTTGAGGAATCTCCACACTGATCTCCACAGTTGTTGCACCAGTCTACACTACCACCAACAGTAGAGAAGGGTTTCTTTTTCCCCACAACCCCTGCAGCATTTGTTATCAGTTGATTTTTTGATAATAACCATTCTTTCCAGGGCAAGATGGAATCTCAGAGTTGTTTTAATTTGCATCTCTTGAATGACCAGTGATGTTGAACATTTTTTCATATATTTATTTGCTGTCTGTATTTCTTCACTTGAGATGTGTATTCATCTCAGATGCCCATTTTTGAATTGGGTCTTTGAATTTGGGAGGTCTAATTTTTTGAGTTCTTTCTTTCTATTTTATTTTAAAGATAATAAAGCCCAATAAAATAAAATAGAATAAAGTTAGTCAAAACAAAGCAGTGAAATTGGTACAGAACTTCAAAGCAAGATAATAGGAAAACAATGGCTACCATGGTATATCTTGTTATCTTCACAATAGTTGTCCATTCCATCAGATATAGCAAAAGCAAACCAAACAAAACAGAATAAACCAATGAAAACAGAACATTGAATAAAGCAAAACAATTAATCAGGACAAAATAAAATAGCGAGAACAACATTGCATTTCAAAAACAAGACAGAAACAAATCCCCCATATTTGTTATACTGCATTCTGTTATCCTCCCAATAGATGCTCAGACTGCCAGCCCCAGGCCTGCAGAGTCAACCAAACAATACAAGCGTTCAGTTGCCTTTTGTGCCTCAGTTGCTATCAACTTAGCCTGTCCTCCGAACCAGGGTCTTGATTTTCAGCCAGTAGGCTCATGGGAGGGGCTATCTGACTTCTCTCTTCCTGTCCCCCCATGGCTTACACAGCTTACCAGAAAGGCTGGCTAGTTGACTTCTTCTTGAGTTCTTTACATGTTCTCAATAGTAATCCTTTGCCTGAGGGACAACTGCAAACATTTTTTCCCACATTGTGGGTGATTTCTTCACTCTGTTGGTGGTTTCTCTTGCTGTGCAAAAGCTTTTTAATAAGATGAAATCCCAGTTGATTTCTGTTTTAATATTTAGATCTTTGATCCATCTTGAATTTAGTTTAGTGCATTGTGAAAGATATGGGTCCAATTTTAATCTTCAGCATGTGCAGAGCCAGTTTTTCCAGCACCATTTAATGAAGAGGCTCTTGCCGGGGGTTTCACTCAGTGGCACAAGCAGGCCTGGCAAACACAAGGTCTGAATTCCATCTCCAGTACCAAAAATTAATAAATAAAATAGATAATAATAAACATAAATTAAAAAAGAAGCGAATTCCAAAAAGCAAAAGCAAAACAAAACGGAACAAAAATTCTGTAATGGATAATAAAGAGGCTTTCTTTCTTCCAGTGAATGTGTTTGGCACTTTTGTCAAAGATAAGGTGGCTGAGTATGTCTGGAGTTGTTTCCATCTTCTAATCTGTTCCATTGGTCTTCAGGTCTGTTTTTTGTTTGTTTTTGCCAGTCCCATGCTGTTTTTATCACTGTAGCTTTATAGTATAATTTCAAGTCAGAGATTGTGATTGCCTTCATTACCCAGAATTGCCCTTACCTTGCCTTCATTGCCCAGAACTGCTTTTCCTATTCTATGTCTCTCCTGGCTCCAAATGAATTTTATGATTGTTTTCTCTAATTCTGTGAGACATGCTGTTGAAATTTTGATCAAAATTGCACTAAATCTGTATAACAAATTTGGGAGTTGGTTCACTATGTTGGTTCACTATGTTGGTTCTTACTAACCAAGAACAAGGGCTATCTTCCCATTTTCTAATGTCCTCTTTGAGTTCCTTTTAGAAATGTAATTTTTCATATGTAGATCTTTTAGTTCCTTTGTTAGACTGATTCCTAAGTATTTCACTTTTTTCCTTTTGGATGCTATTGTGAAGGGCATTGCTCCATAATTTCTCTCTCAGTGAGATTTTGTCTGTGTATGGGAATGCTATTTGTTTTTGAGTGTTGACTTTGTATCCAGCTATGCTCCTGAATTTGGTTATTAACACTAGAAGTCTTTTGGTGGTGCTTTTAGGATCTTCTACATACAGTGTCATGTCATCTGCAAATAATAGTAGTTTAACTGCCTTCTTTCCTATCCTTATTCCTTCATTTCTCTCTCTTGTCTAATTGCTCTGAATAATGTTTTCAGAACTATATTGAATAGGAGTGGTGATAGTGAACATCTTTGTTTTATTCCTGATTTTAGAGTGAAACCTTTCATTTTTTTCTCTATTAAATATGATGTTGGCTGTTGGTTTGTCATAGATGGCTTTTATCAGATTGAGATAAAGACTATTCCAATTTACTGCAGGGTTTTATCATGAATGGGTGCTGGACTTTGTCAAAAGCTTTTTCTGTATCTATTGAGATGATCATATGTTTTTCGTCCTTGGCTCCATTAGTATAGTATATTACATTTATTGATTTATATATATAAGTTAACCCTGCATCCCTGGGATGAATCCAACTTGGTCATGGTATAAAATCTTCTTGATGATTTGCTGCATTGTGTTTGCCATTATCTTAGTAAGTATTTTTGCATCTGTGGTTACTAGGGACATTGGCCTGTAATTCTCTTTCTTATCTGGGTCCTTCTCTGGTTTTGGTATCGCAGTATGCTTGCTTCCAAGAATGAATTTGGGAGCATTGCTTCCCTTTCAGTTTCATTAAAGACTTTGAAAAGCAGTGATATTAGGTCTTCTCTAAATTTCTTATAGAATTGGTAGGTTTTTAATTACATCTTTGATTTCATTGATTGATATTGGTTTATTTAGGATTTTATATCTTCTTGATTCAGCTTTGGTATTTCATATGTGTCTAGAAATCTGTCCATTTCTTCTGCATTTTCCATCTTCTTAGTGTACAACATTTTCTGAATTTCTACAGGATCCATTGTGATTTTACCTTTCATTCCTAATTGCTTGGATTTGAGTTGTTTCTTTCCTTTTTTTGATAAGGTTGGATAAGGGTTTGTCAATATTATTTAATCTTTCAAAGAACCAACTCTTAGATTCATTGATTCTTTGTATTGTTTTCTGAGTCTCTAATGCATTAATCTCTGTTCCTATCTTTATAATTTCTTCCCTCATATGAACTTTTGGCTTAGCCTGCTCTTTTTTAAAAGCTTGAGGTTCACCATTAAGTTCTTTATTTGTGTTTGCTTTGCTTTCCTGACATGCTACCCCTGTAGTTAATTAAAAATTTCCTTATGTGTTTGATCCTTCCTGAATTTTTTTGTACACATGGTAAAACATGTTTGTGTTCTTACATCTCCCTTATTATTATAACATACTTATTCATTTGCATATAGTTTTGCTCTTTCACTTACCTGTTTATCCTGGACATAACTCTGTATTAGGTCAGTGAGATCTGCCTCAATTTTTTCACGCAATATAGTAAGCCATGCTGTGTCTGTAACACATCTTGTTGCTTTCTAAAGTTTTTGCATAGTTTTCAAGATTCATTCATATTGCTGCATGTATCAGCCAATCATTCCCTTTTATTTTTTAAATACTATTCTGTTGTATGGAAATATGGTCTTTGTGTATTCACCAATCTGTTCATATGCTCCTGGCTTATTTCCATTTTTTTGTCATTGATAAATAAGTGTTTCTGTGAACATTCCTATACATGGTAGACCGTAGGGGGACAGGTCTTTTGAAAAAGAGAAGGGGGCCAAAAGATGAAGAGAAGAAGGAAGGAGAGGACAGGAAGACAAAAAGATTTAAGATGTGTCATATCAATGTTCAATGTCCACATGTTAAATGTTATTTACTGCAAACTAATTAAAAATAAAGTGACTAAGAGAGATTTTGGTACTTGGAATAGGTCTGTTTATGGGAACACCTGATCATGTGCTTTAGAAGTCTTTTGAACTGGTTCATGTGAACCACAGTTTGGAAAGGTTTTGAGATGCAAGCTAGTGAGCCCTAGACTTTTCTAAGCCATGCTTGATAAGTACCACTGGTCAGAGTTTAGAATGCTGATAGAAATGTAGACAGTAAAAATCGAGCTCAGGAAGTTGCATGATGGGAACAAGAACTCAATTGACAGTTGAACTCAAGACCATATGTGTTATGTTTGGGCAGAAAATATGTACACAGTTTGCTCATGTCCGGGGATTTTGCAGGAGACTGAGATTAAGAGAGCTGGAATAATGGAAATTTCAAGGGAGCCCAACATTCAGACTGTGGCATGGCTGTTGCTTGTCCATTTTAGGGAGGATTACATTAAGAAACAGGCACAAAAACTCATTTAAAGGCCAGGAATTTAGCTCACTGTCACAAGCACCTGCCTGGCAAGTGGGAGGTTGTGAGTTCAATCCCCAATATCAAAAAGAAAAACAAAACAAACAAACAAAAAACATTTAAAAAGTGTTCTACTTCTCCAGAAAGGAAGGTCCAGTAAAGTTTGAAGTAAAGAAGACGTTGGTTACTGACAAGATTAGCCTTAAAAAGAAGCCAAGTTCTTTGTATCAGAAAAGTACAAAGAATGCTTTGAGGGCATCTGCTGACTCTATAAGACCCGACTCTTCACAGCTTTAAGGATCCAAAAGTGAAAGACTTTGCTTTGAGAACAGGGACCCATGGTACTTGCTTGAAAAGAGCCATGAGAGCAATCTGTTCTTTTATATTTGTTGACAGTGCTAATTCATCCAGGCACACAGAGGAATATGTGATTGAAGAGGACATAGCTGCTGCTCCAGCTGGTGGCAGAATTAGGGGTGATCCATATGGTACTGGTCTGTGGGCATACAGAATGTAACAGTGTGAGGTCAAGGTGTCTTTCACTCACATTTCAGAAGCAGAGCTGGGAGGGTTTGCATGAAGCTGTGAGAGTGAATCTGTGCATGCAGTGGACACCATAGGGTATTGGAGAGGCCAAGAACATGAAACATTAGCCTGACTCAAACAACAAGCACTGACACGGCTACCCCAGAGGGACAAGATAGCTAACACCTGCATTGCCTGGGGACAGGGCCACCCAAGTCATTTAAAGCTCACATCTCCACCTCCAGTGCTGGACATGAAGTTACAGGATGTCATGTTAGCCTTTGTGGGATTTGGTTATGTTTTTCTCTATATAGTTTCTACCCCCATTGATTAAGTCCCAGAAGATACTTAAGACTTGGGTGTTTCATGGCCAGGGATATAGCTTAGCAGCACAGCACCTGCCTGGCAAGTGAAACGTCATGTGTTTTGCTCCCTATACCAAAATAACAACAACCACAAAACAAAAACTTCAGTAATGCTGAAAGTGTTAAGACTTTGGCAACACTTAGAGATGAAATAAAGGTATTTTGTGTAAAGACATGCACATGAGAATGTTATGTTTCAGATCTGGGATGTCCCCAAAGAGCCTCATATACACACAGGAAGGGTTTATGGAACATGGGACCAATCCATAAACAATAGGTCAGGGGGGTGTAACCTATAAAGTTTAACAGTTTTCAATGGAAAAATGAGAAATCTCAAACTCTGCGTTATACAACCACCTCAAAAGACAGATTAACAATCTCTAAATTCACCACATACCAACCAAGTGACCCAGGAATTCAACACTGAGGTATTTTCCCCTCAGAAATGAGAACCTGCATCCATACAAACAGTGCAGGAATGAGTATAGAAGCTTTGATTTTTTTTGGAGTAAAAACTGGAAACAACGCAAGTAACTATCAGGAGCTAGGCACATGAACAATTTGTAGGTTGGTTTACACAAAGGAATGTGATGGCTCAATTCAGACAAGCGACAACATGCCTGAAAACCAACATGGTTACATGGACTGAATAAACTCTACCAAAAAAAAAAAAAAACAACCAACCAAACCAATATAAAATAAAGCAAAGAAAACACTACATGCTGAATGGTTATAGTTCCCCTCATCTAAACACTGCAGGCTCTCAACTGGGACACAGAGCACATGGGCTGCTTGGGACAGGAGGCCAGGAAGTGATTAAAGTGCCACAAGGAGAGTTTCAAAGCCATGTATGTGTGGATGGGTTCATCATCACCGCAGGTGATGGATTTTAGGGCTAACGAAGTCCATTGCCCTGACCTCGGCACATGCTGTCCCCCTCACTCCATATCCCAACACGGAACGCTACCCTTTCCGTCTGAGTTCAGCAGCTACGTGTGAATGATTAATCCTTTCTGTGCTTCAGCAACCAACAACCTAACACCACCACCCCAGAGGTCACAATTTGAAACCTACATTCTATCCCTCAAGTAAAACCATTGTGGAAATTTCTGGAATGTCTCAATCCTCCCCTTTTAAGTGAAAATGACGACACAGTCAAGCCAGGTAACAAAAGCATCCTAAAATTACACAGCTCTGTCCGTGTAAACGCCCAGCACTGCATGTGTGGACAAAATGGTTCCTTTGTATGGAAAAGGCCCCTTAGCATTGTGCCTGCCACATACAAAGTTTCAGGGCATATATGTTGCCATGAAAGCTACAATATCAGCAATGCCTGAAATCGGAGCAACTTTCTTAATTTTTCTTTTGCTGTTTCCAAACAGCACACTGAATCAAGCATGGTGATGCATGACAGTAATCCCAGTATTCTGGGTGGTTGAGACAGGAAGTTGACAGGTGCAGCCCAACATGTTCAACTAAGTGATTTAGTGAGACCCTTAGTGGTGTCTGAAAAAAACAGCCTGAGGATACAGTGCAGTATGAAGAGAGTGGGTTCAATGCTGACTACTGCAAATGTAAATAGTATGTAGGTGACACATAGATAAATAGATATACAGATACATGGGTACCTAGATAACAAAATGATAAGGAAATAGCACTGACTTACTCTACTGTGAATATAAAGATGGCCATAGGGTCTCTTCTCAGAGAGGTGCTCAGGTGGTGGACTCAAGACACAACCTCACTTCCTTGGTGACATGTCCAAATGGAACTCGGAACCCTGTGAACATGCATCACAACAGGGCAACAGATACCTCCTGAGCTCACTCGCCCAGTGACGGTGAAGAGCAAAAGCACTGAGCTGCTTCCCAACTTCAGGAGGCTCCAGCCTCAGGACCTCAGGCAGAGAAAACATCTTTGAGTGACTCAGAAGGTGGTTCGCTCCATCCAGACAACTGGCCACACTGCAGGAACTGCTCAGCCATCACAAGAAAGCCAGGCAGGTCTCCACAGGCATGACCACCATGGGACCAGAGCCACCAAGGAGCCTGGGGCAAGTCCCCAGGGTCAGCCTCCAGAATCGGAAAGATGGCAGGAAGGTCAGGAAAGAGCTCACCAGGCCTTGGCACTAGGTACCCTGAGACAGTGAGGAGCCAAAAGAAGGTCTCCCTAGGCCCAGCTACCCAGCAGCCAAAGGCTCCCAAGGACCCAGAGATCTGTGCCCCAAGATCTGTAAAGGGCCTGCTAACAGGGACCCAAAGCAAACAAGAGCCCATGACAGGTCTCCTCAGGCCTCACCACCAGTCACAGAAAAATCCAGCAACCCAGGCACTCGTCTGAGCACAAAGACACCAAGGAGACCAAGGCAGGTCTCACCAGGCCCAGCCACCCAGGGCTCGGAGGCACCACCCAGCTCTGAGCTGGTCTCCCAGAAATGACAAGCGGGAGTCCAGAGATGCCAAGAAGCCTGGGGTACAGCACTGATGATCCGGGTCACAGTAACCCGGAGTCACTGAGGAGTGCCAGGGAGGTCTTCCCAAAGGACACCTTCCCAGACCAGGTCATAGGTCACTTACAAAGTCCTAGGAGCCCAGGGGAGGTCTTCCCAGTGCTGGCTGTGAGAATCGCACAAAGCCCTAAGAGCCTAGGGAAAGGTTAGACCTCCTCTGGAGGCCCCTACAGACACCTAGGGCCCAGAGAAGCTCATTCGTGAGTAGTTCTTCCCAGAGTTGACCACTGGGTGACTGAGGTCAGACAGAAGACAAGGACGGTCTCCTGGAGCTGGCCACATGGTTCCCAGAGACAGTAATGAATCCAGGTGAGGTCTTCCCAGGCATGTCCACCAGCCACGGAGAGACACCAGGAAGCCCAGCACGTGTCCACCCTGCCCTGGTCACCACTATGAGTTCCCGGTGCAACACCAGCACTTCTTTCTGGGTGTAGGGTCCATGAGGGATAGACTTCCTGAGTAGGATTAGATGCTGGGATGCTGTGTGCATGGTGTCCTGTCACATATACATCCAGGAGTCCAGGAGAGGGCTGCCAGGTGGAGAGGTCCAGTGTCCAGTGTTAGTCCACAGCCCCCAAGGTCATTTCCTCTCCCACCAGACTAGAATCCTGTAACACAAGTGTATTTGTGATCTGAGGACAAAATGTCACTGGGGTCATAAACACCCCTAATGACAGGCTGGCAGGGCCTGATGCTTCTCCCTGGGGGGTAGACACATAGCTGCATAGAGGACATTGCACTGGACCAGTTGCTGACTCTTCTATGTCATTTTCTTGCACAAGACATCGGGGCTCTAAAATACCAGGCAGAGTCAGCTCAGCCATTGGGTAATGGTGGGACTAGAGAAGACTCCTGCTGGGCCATACGAGAAGACACACAAGCACCCTGGTGACCACACCGCAGCCTTGGCATCTCATTGCGGAGCTGTGTAGACAGCAAACCCACTGTCTTGCTCCCAGAGGGATTTGGGCTTCATGTGCTCCCTCATCCAATGCCTCTCTGCCCATTACCTCACTGGGTTAGGTGCAAGGCCACTGTCCACATGTTGCTGGGGATATAGGAGAAGGCACAGTGACACTGTGCCACTTCATTTCTTGAGACGATTTGGGCTCTGCCACTTGACACCATTTTAACTCCTGCACCTAGGTGTCCGTGAGGCACTGACCCAACTGTCCTTGCACCCCTTCTCCAATTCGTACACATCATGAGATTTCCAGAGCTGTGTTCACCAAAAACATCAGGACTTCTTCCTACTGTGTCACTTGTTGTCTCACAGGCCAATACCCTTGGGTCCTACCGTTCTGGAGTGGGTCTCTCTGACCTGAGCCCACTGCAGAAGACAGGCGGTGACCATGACCACCCAGCATTTTATGCTCAGGGACCTGGACTTGATTCCTTGCTGTGGCCATTTCAACACACACCAGGGAACAGCCTGGTGTCCTGTGTATGGTCCCACCCGTGAGGGATGGACCTGCCCAGGGAGGAGAAGCATCTGGTTTCTCATGTCTGTCTACCAAGGAATGTGGTCTCAGCTAACTTCAGTTCATGCTCTTTATGCAGGAGGTCACTACCTGTCTGTCCTTGCTAACAAACTGGCCCACTAGCGGTAATATTTCTCAACGTTCTCTTATGAAATTTAACTTTTAGCTCTGAAGACCACTGTTGTGCTGGGGCTCTCCTGCCTCTCTTGAGGCAAAAGCCACAAAGTAATTTGGAGTTTGGTCTAAGGGTCACCCCACAACCCTCCTGTTGACTCATGGTTTGGTCACTGACTCCATGTGTCCCGACTGCTGCTCCACAGGTTGAAAATCACTTTGCTGCGAGCCTAGCAGAAGCCTGGCCAGCACAGGTGAGTAGGCATTCTCGTCACTCCCTCACAGGGACGCTGAGCCAGCGTTCCCGGCCCACGGGCCCTCCTTCCTGAGCACTATCAGGGCCCCCAGCTACAGCCAGCAGGCCAGGACGATGGGAAGGTGAGTGTTGCCGTCTGCAGCACTGTGTGACTGGGACGCACGGCTCTGCGTCCTGGGTTTGTCCCCGTGCCTCTCTCAGCCTGTGTTGCCTTCACTGAACAGAGCCGTGCTGCTAGGCCGGGCCAGCAGGGTCGCTGGAGGAGGAAATGGGGTCTCCAGCCCCGGGCAAGCGCCGGCTCTGACCTTGGTGCTGAGGAAAACCTGCTGCCAAGGCTGTGCTTCTTCTCACTCAGGATCCCCACCCACACCGGGGCGAAGCTCCTCCGTTCCCTGGGAGACAGGGTTTAGGGTCATTCTGTGGGTTTATGTGGAGCAGGAGTCCCTGCGGGCTGGCAGAGGCCCACTGTGATACCATGGGGAGGCGGATGTGTGCCTTTCTCCAAGAATAAGCCCCACTCGGTACAGACGCTTCTCTAGGCACTGAGCACATTCCTCTCGCCAGGAGGCGCGCCGGCACCGTCTTGGGTTTGTGGGCAAGTCGGGGAGAAGAGTCTCTAGAGGAAGGACAGCAGACAGTGCCCCAGAATGGTAGGTGTGATGGTCTCCGGAGCTTCCCAGATACAACTGCTAGCATGGAGCAGACGAGCCCAGAGGACAAATAGAGAACCGAGCAAACAAATGAGCCACGCAGTGAGCTCAGCCTCCCTCTCCTCTCACTTCTCAGGTGTGTAGAGGGCACGTGCTCTGTGCCCACAAAGCCAGTGCCACAGCAGACACCCTCCTTTCTGCAAGAGGGCACATGCCGTTGGGCAGGAGAAGAGCGATGAGGGCCACGTTTCCCATTCACCGAGGTCTCCTCCCTGTCAGCCCTCAGGGTTGTCTCCTTCCTCCTTGAGTCTGGCCTGAGATGCACACACAGGTGGACCTTCTAGCCCACTGTCCTCTGTCCCCACTGTAGCATCCAGAGCCCACCGAGGAGGAGAGCAAGGCTGAGAAGACTGGGGTCTGTGCCTGTGGACATATGGGGAGGTCAGCGCTGAACCTGAAGAAAGAGCTTCCAGGTGCCGTGTTGGCCCGGGGACACCACGAGAGTCAGCAGTCAGTGGGTGGCTGCAGTCGGGGGTGGCTTCCTGGGACGGGCCAGTGGACACAGCTGTCTCATGGAAGGCAGTCACTGATCTTTTCTCCTCTTCTAGCTGCAGGGCCAGGGCAGCCCAAGCTGCAGCCCCACCTGCGCAGCCAATGCCAGCTGCACCTGCAGCTCCCTCCCCAGCTCTGGAAAGGAAATGAGAGCCAACTGCAGGAACGGCTTCTCCCCTGCTCCTAACCTGGGCCCTGGTGGCTCCCCAGCAGGTGTCACCTCCTGACTTCCATGCACCTGTGGCCGGCTCCTGCCCCACATCCATCCTTCTGCTCCTTGGCTGTTCCACTCACATTGTATTTACTCACACCCTTAATCCCCAGTTTTCTGTAAATATGTAAATATATTGGTTTTTCATGTGATTTCAGAATTAGTGTTTTGTGATGGTCAGGTCGGGGCCTTCAAGCTGTGTGACTTCGCTCCTCTCCAGTACCAGAACATTTCCCTCAGTTCCACACCCACAAGCCGTCCTTCACCTCTCCCTGTGCCAGTCCTCGGCTACCAGTCATCTTTCTTCTCACAGGCCCCTGAGTGGGGCAGGGGAACAGGGCTGATGCCAGGCAGGAACCAAAGAGCTCTGCTGAGCCTGAAACCTGGCTGGAACAAGGGAGCTGGGAAAGAACCCAAATATCTGCTTTGTGCTGTGTCAGCCACAGTGGAGAATATGGCTCTGCATCCTGGCTGGGGCATCTTTGTTCCAGAGTGGATGGACAGCCAAGACTCATCTTTTCTGAGCCTCAGTCACCCTGAAGCACTTTGGCGCCCACCTTTTCTCTGCATGCACATGGGGATGCCCCTCTTACGTCACAAACGGTTGCAGCATCTGCCTACAACAGGAAGCTGTTTGGGCCTGGTCATAGCAAGCCAGGAGCAAGGGGTCAGGGAGCAGCCTCTGCAAACGATAAACCAAAGGCGTCAGCAAATGGAGTCTACATGAATGATAATATTAACCTCAATTATAAAGTCTTACAGAAAATGCTGCTAGGAGGAAAGAACGTCTGAGTAGATGACAGAGTGCATGGAGATGGATGAACTGGAGGCTACATGAAGAAAAAAGACATGAAGTTGCCAGCATTCTTAAAACAAAATAAAATACAAAAAATGCATTAATTATAGATAAAAATTTTTATTCTTTCCAAGTCTTCTTATAAGAGATCTCTGCTAAATGACCTACAAAAAATTCTGACTAGTCTTTTTATAATTATAAATTTTTAAAGTTGTAAAAGAGTTATTGTAATTCAATTTGGTAAAAATATATTTGATTGCACTGGGTGATGTTATAATCAAATGTCTTGTGTATATTTATGTCTGTCTGTCCAATCTGTAAACAGTTGTTTTATTTGAGCTCAACAAATTTGTCTTCTTTTTGCATTTTTTTTTAATTGGTACCGGGGATTGAACTCACGACCGTGTACTTGCAAGGCAGGTGATTATGCCTGCTGAGCTAAATCCCCAGCCCCTTTTTTGCATTTTTGAAGCATTTGTCTATAATTTGGCTTATAAATAAATGTCATCAAAATTAAAGATATGTTTCCATCCAAGTTGCCAGCTGGTCAAAATGATGTTAAAGTTGGTTTTATACATGTAATACATATTTTATTTATTTATTTATTTGCACCAAGAATCAAACTCATGACCTCACACTTGCCAGGCAGGTGCTTAATGCTGCTGAGCTATATCCCAGGCCCCTTATATTTCTTTATTTTAAAGAGAATGAAATTGAACAAAATAAGAAATAAAGCCAGTCAGAACATAACAATGAAAGCAATATAGAACTTCAAAACAAGATAATAGGAGATCAACAACGGCTAACATAATGTCTCTTGTTTTCTTCAAAATAGCTGTCCACACCATCAGATATAATAAAATCAAACAAAAAAACTAGAATGAAACCAATCAAAGTAAACCAATCAAAGCATTACAGGACTTCAAAATAATATAATAGGAAATTAACAATGGTTATCATAATATATCTTTTTATCTTCAAAATAGCAGCCCATACAATTAGACACAATAAAATCAAACAAAAAAAGACAGAATAAAACCAAACCTAACAAAACAATGAAAATGATACAGGAATTCAAAACAAGATAATAGGACATTAACAGTGGTTACCATCTTCACGTTTTAGCTGTTTCCTCCCCTGTCACTTTCACAGTATCTATTGTACATGTTGGATCCCACTAACTCCTTCAGTTTTTTATGCTATGGAGACTAAATGATGTCCACCCATATGAGTCCAAACCATTTCACCCATGAGCATGATCTCAAGTTGCATCTATTTATCTACAAGAACCTCAAGATTATTCTTATAGCTGAGTTGCCTTCTATTGAATAAAAATACCATCTTTCTTATCTATTCTGAAGCCAATGGGCAAGCTATCTCTTCTTTTTTCTAGTTTCATGTCTCATTGTTTTTTCTCCTTTGACTTTCAGTCTATGAATTTCCTATTGAGTTAAATTGTGTTTCTTGTGTACCACGTGTTGATCTTGTTTCTTGATTCATTCTCCCTGTTTCTTCTTATTGCTGAATTGGCGCCATCTACATTAATAGTTACATCCAGCATGCATTGACTTGTCTCTGCCATGCTATCTTCCTGCTGTTGGCCCTCCACTTTTCCCCTCTGTTGAATTGCCTGCCCTGCTTGCTAACACCCCTCTGCTGCTGTTCCTGGAATGGTGGTCATCTTTATCTCCCTCTATAATATCCTTCCACACTCTTTGTAGTGTTGATTTGGTGGTTGTGAATTCTTTAAATTGTTCTTTATCATGGAAGTATCTTATTTTTCCATCAATTTTGAAAGATAGTTTTACAGCGTACATCAGTCTGGGTTAGAAGTTGGTTTCTTTCAGGATTTGAAACACTTTACTCCAAGCTCTTCTTGACTTGATGGTTTGAGTTGATAAGTCTGCCATGATTCTGATGGGTTTTCTTTTATAGCTGATCTGTTTCTGTTCTCTAACAGTCTTTAATATTCTATTTTTGTGCTGTATTTCTGGGATCTTGAATATTATATGTCTGGGTGCACATTTGTTTTGGTTATGGCTAGTTGGAGTCCTGTATGCCTCACTTATCTGTATGTCAGTTCCTTTTCCCATGTTTGAGAAGTTTTCTGTTATTACTTTTATAAACAGTCTTTTTATGTCATTTGTGTTGACCCCTGCTTTTTCACTGACACCTATCAATCTTAAATTATTTTGTTGTGTCATCTTGCAGTCATTGAATTGTTATGGAAATAGTCCCTTGTGGGGCTTTCTGTGTTTTGGTTTTTGGCACTGTAGATTGAACTCATGACTCCCACCCCCACCAAATTCCATGCAAGGGCTTATGGCACTGAGCTAAATCCTCAGCCCTGGTTCCTTATTGTTTTAAAGAGATCTTTCTTTTCATGATTGCTAGCTGCAATCCTGTCTTCAAGGTCTGAAAGTCTATCTCCATTCTCTTTCATATGGTTTTGCCAGCTTTGATGGGTTTTTAATTTCCTAGATATCTCTTTGAATCTGTTCCATGCATTGTAATTCTTTCCTATATTATTCATTCAAGGCTTCCATCATTTTTCTATGCTCCTCTTTTTTGCCTATGTCTTTTTTAGACACAATGCCCAGCAATTCTTTCATTATGTTTGTGATTTCTTCTTTTATCTGAGACATTATTTGTGATCTAATTGCTTTTAGAGTCTCATGAACTTGTTTCTTTCCTTCAGTTGCTATCCTTTCAGAGATTTCAGGTGTGTGACTTCCATTTTCTTGCATGTATATGTCTCTCAGACTTGTTCTGTGTGGGCTGGAGTCCTGAGATTTCCTTTTGCTCCTTCGTCTTGACATTCTCCTGGGTACCTCCCAACAAGCCAGTGGTGGGGTCCCAGAAACTCTGTGTGCTGGCTGCCTCTCCCAGGTGCAGGGAGATGGGCCAGGCACCCAGGTTTCTCTGAACCCAGGTTCCTGGGGAGGAAGTGAGGTGTGGGGGTGGTCTTCTCCAGACCTGCATGGCTACACTGAGGCTTCCCCAATTGCCATGGGTGTGTGGTAGCAGGGCTGCTTCCTCTTTCAGCCTGCATGACTACACCACAATCCCCCTGATAGTGGCACCCACACTAGGTACATGTTTCTCTGATTCTCCCAGCCCATACTGGCTGCTGACATGAAGCAAGCATCTCCAAGAGTAGCCTGCGAATGCATGGGGCATATTTGGCTATTTTTCCATGCCCGTGCTGGTTACCTGAGGGAAGCAAGCATCCCAATGGTGACAGATGCACATGGCAGATCTAGCTGTTTCTCTCAGCCCACACTACTGCCCACAGGAAGTAGGCATCCCAATGGCAATAGGCACACAGTGGTGAGTCTGGCTGTTTCTCCCTGCCCACATTGGCTATAATGTGCCATTGACCCAAGAAGCTCCTGTGGTTCTTGGGGTAAAGGACCACAAGAGAATGAAAAATATAAGAACAAACAAAGCTGAGGTCAGGTGGAGTCCTTATCCTCCTGATGGGAGGAAAGGTACTGGTTCCTCACTGCAGGGGTGTTTATTTAAACCTTTTAGCAACTGAATGTCACATGACACCCTGTTGTCCTAGTTACCCACTGATCAGAGTATTTTGGGGCCAAGTGTTCTCTGGGCTGAAGCAGCTTCTGCACATGGTTTGCCCCAGGTGTCCTTTGTTCTTGGAATGATCATGCTCCAGCCTTGCACCTGTGGTCAATTTCCAGCTTCAACAGCTGTTTATGTATTATGACTTCAGAGTTTCTCACTGTTCAAAATTAATATGTTAATTGTCATGATCTGGTTCTCATAAGCCATCAAAAATTGTTAAGCTAGTTAAAAAACTTCCTTAGGGTGAGGAGAAATTGTTGGACAGGACTCCAATTGATGAATAAGAAAGCAACTACCTGGAAGTAATTCTCTAGTTCTTTTTCATTAATGGGAGGGCTAAATGATCCCCATAGTCTTATGGAAGATACCTCAAAAATGCTGCTTACAATTTATTATTGTGATGTGTTTACATTAGTCACCTTACGTTGGTCATCTTTAAATTTTCTAAAAAGAAGACAATAAGGTTTTCTGATTTAAAGATGCTATGGTACAGAACCAAATTAAGAAACAAAAGTTTTCATGTGGCTACAACAATTGATTGTTGCTAATCTCATGGTGTATTAAATGTGTTGATGCCTTCCAGATGTATAGGTCTAAAATGTAAAACTGGGATTGTTTATGGTGATAAATACTTGTTATCAGATTCAAACATCTTTCTCTTGTACTCCAGCTATTTGTGATAGGAGTTTTATGTCAAGCCAATATGAGGTCACCAGTAAATAATAATAATAATGATATTTTTAACAAAAAATTACATGATGTGTATACTATGCATGTGCCACTATACTTAAGAGATTACTAGACATTAAGCAGTCCAAATGATGTCACACACTTCAATGACATCCCATTAAAGAACAACAAAGGTGAGAGCTTCTTATATACTATAGATGTGATTGACGAAAAAGGCTATTTATTCTCTGCCAAAATGGAGATTTTAGTGTGTTACAAAAATGTCATCATGATTGTCATGCTGAAATAGTATGTATGGCTTTTGATTTCAATTTTCCTATGTAAAACTATGTAACATTTGTCTGTTAACATTCTACAGAGATTCAACTGGTAGAACATCCATTGTTGGTAAGAAATAACAGTTTTCTGGTTATACTTTAAATTTCTAGGTGCTTGATTGTCAGATAAAACTTTTAATAAGTAAACTTACTGCTTCTACTAGAATGTAATGTTATTAACCTTCTCTGGCCTAGAGTTTGACTTGTCACCATATTGATATTTAATCTTTTAAGGACACCTTTTGAAAAGGAGCAAAAAGTCTTTAGTGTGAAGGAGTGTTTCCCAGGATGTTACCATTCAAAGGTACAATTTTCTCTTGGAAGACAAATGCTGAAAGAAGACAATAAATCTGAAGTCTATAGATAATAAGAGGTGTTAATAAGAAGGAAAAGCAGAAGGAAAGTCAGTATGTATTCTTTTTTTTTTGTCTTTTTGAGACAAGTTCTCACTATGCAGTTCAGGTTGACCTTGAGCTCATTTTGTAGCCCAGGCTGGTCTCGAAGTCATGATAATCCTCCTGCCTCAGTCTCCTGAGTGCTGGGATTACAGGCATATGCCACCATGCCAGGCCCCTTTTTTTTTTGTACCAAGGATCGAACTTATGACTTGCGCCTGCTGGGCAGACGCTTATGCTGCTGAGATAAATCCTCAGGCCCTCATACCCTCTTTTAAGATTCAGGCAAGAAAGATAAGTGGAAGAACAAAGAGAAGCATGACAGTCAACTGTTGAGAATGTTTTGATTTTGTACAAAGTATGGTTTTAAATTATAAATACAAAAGATTAAACTGTGTTAATGTATATTCACCAACTCCCCATAATGAATTTATCCATAATTACCACAATCAGATGTGAAGGCGATTTGGCAGTGACATCTGTTACCCCATTGATCACCAGGGTTGATAGAGCTGATCTGGCTGGCTAGATGGGTGTACCCTTCCTCTCTTATGGCTCCATTTGCATCCTATCCAGAAGCTGCATGCTGGGTTGAAGAGGACGACCACCCAAAACAGAGGAGAACTATTTCTTCCATGAATAGTACACAATGATCATATATTAATAAAAAATTTTAAATTTATATGTAAAATTTGAAAATGTCAAATGTATAAACACAAATTACATCATGTTAATGTAGTTTCTAGTTGAAAATTTCATTTGTTTATGTCTTATCCAAGACTAGAAACTAAGAAGTGGAGACAAATTAAATCTGATCTTTCTGTAAATGGCAATTAATACATTGAATAAGAAAATTAAAATATGAACAATATTATAATGCAAACATATCTGCAACACATGAGAGGAAACAATGACAATGATAAAATCCAAGAGAAAAATGCTCAGGAAAGGCATCTGTCAAATACCAAACAAAGTAAAACACTGCAAGGTCTCAAATAGATGCTGGGTAGATGGGAAGATGGATTCTATGTCAGCGGCAACCAAAGAGAAGGAAATCCAGTCTCAGAAACACAATGACAAGTAAACCAAGACTTAAACTGAAAAACAAACTGACTTTAGTTCTTACAGAAACCTAGATTTCACATGCTCCTCACTGCTTGCTTTGAGTGAACTACAGATATCACTCCTGACAAGGGACTATGATGTTCCCAGATGAAGTTTGATACAACTACCTTTCCCCTCATCTGGTCCCACAAACGCCCCCAAGCTCCATCCTCAGTGCGGTGAATTTGAGACTCGCTCTGTGGGCTCCACATGAGGCAACCTCAAGGACTGACTCTCTTGTCACTTTCAGATGTCATACTGTGCTGTGGATGAAGCAAGCTTGGTTGGTTCAGTAACACTAGCACAGAGCTTGGGCATTGAGCGTCCAAGCTTTGGAGTCTTCTCTGATCCTCTTCTCAATGAGGCCTCTGCCCTGGTCAGCACCCAGGCCTGCCTCTAGCACAAACCTTAGCAAGTCAGTGTAGTGAGAATTCCCCCATATTTGATGCCTGATCAAATTCTCTATTCCTTAACCTGTCTGGTTGATCAAGTTCCTCACCTTCCTGCCTCTGATAGCTTGTCCAGTTCACCTGAGTAATTTTCCACTCACACTGAGACTATCATTCTGCCCCTTAGCTATCAATCTGTCTTCCTGTTGCAACATTTTTTACCCTATTTCAGTGGTTGAATAAAGGCTTCTTTTCCATCTTTAGCACGTTATTAAAGTTAATTTTGTGCTGCAAGCCTCAACTGTGAATTGTCACCATGAAAAGTCATTAATTCTTAGTTAACCCTAGATATTTATTTATTAGAAAATGATTAGATAACACAGGGGCAATGGGAGGGGAAAGGCCATAGGTGTGTAAAACAGATACAATAGTTTTGTAAAAATATGCTGCACTGCGTGTCTTTTTTTGCCATTAATGGGTATTTTCCTTTGGTTCACTTTCGGTCATTCCAGTAATGCTTCCGTAAACATTTTCATCCGTGTCTTCAATGTTCATCACACATGCGTCTGAAAGCACAGGTTACTGGGTCAAAGGTAAGTTACTAAAGGATGGTAAATAATGATCAACCCCAAGCAGAGTGTTTCCAGAAGCAGCAAAGACACTTCATCTTATTTTGATTAAACAAAGTTTCTTAGACATCAGTGTGTACTGATACCATAGATCACAACCCAAAGTATTGTCTTGGAATTTCTAACTTCCCAAGTGGAAAGTAAGGAGCACTGAGAAATGGATCTGTATAACCAATGCAAGTATGAATTTTATCTCAAATCTTACTTCTGTTAAGAAAGAGATATCAGAATGTATAGTTAATAAAGTTGGAAATTTCTCAGAGCAAAAAAGGATACCTGACATTTTCTGTCTCTGAATTACCTTTACAGTGATTTTGAATGTCATTTACTTATCTGCCCCTTGTAGAAGTTCCGATCATTAGACACTACTGTCCAAACCAAATGTGGTGACACACGTCAGTAATACCCACACTCAGCTGAGGCAGGAGGATTGCTATAAGTTTGAGGCCAGCCTGGGCTACATAGTGAGTTCAAAGATGACCTGAATAATATAACGAGTCCCTGTCTGAAAACAAACAAACAAACAACCAGAAAAATGAAACAAAACAAAACGTTATAGTGTCTCAGAATTTATTTGACTGCTCAGTTCTGATTTCGGCTTAATCATGGCTTAGTATTCGCACATAGTGTCATTTTTTTTTACATGTTTGTGAAAACTTCAAGTCCCAAAGAACATTTTAAATAATTACTCCTGTCAAGTTTATGCTATAATTTTTGTCATTATAAATTTTCATTACAAATAACCATAGTCATTTTTAAAATGCAATACTTACTTTCATATAGATCCCTAATCTCTGCAAATAAGTCAGGAGTAAAGAAAAGTTGGGTTTTTAGTCCTACATTGAATCCATTTTCTATTTCATTTCTACTAAATCTTCCATAAGCTTAAGGCGGCAGCAGCAGTGGCCCAGTTCCTGAATCTTTGTGATGTGAGGTTACCCCATGTTGTGTCAGTTGTAGAAATCTTGGGTACAGCTTTCTTCTAGTGGCCTGAGAGGTAACCTAGTTTCTTCGTGCTCCTGTTCCTCTGCCCTCGCATTCCTATACTTATTATGGTATAGGGGTACTCTAGCTTCTGATGCTGCTCAGACCATGTACCCACCTTTAGTAAAGCCACAGTCGGAAAAGGAACTGTGAGTTCCCTGGTCCAACCCCAGCCTAGAAGAATGCAGTGGGGACCTGGCTGCATATGCTACTTTTGCTCCCCACCTCCTGGCATCCAGCGTCACAGGCCATGTACCTTCTGATCAGTGATCTCCACTCATATCCAAGCTAATGCCCCAACATCCCCGGGGCAGGAGCTGCTTGGTAAATGGTGTCCCTCAGGCTGACCATCTTCTCTGTCACCTTCGTCTGCTAGAATCATTGGCCTTCTGCCAAGTCTGGGAGGTTGCAGTCCAGCAAGCACAGAAGGAGACCCAGATCCACTGTACTATGGGGACCCAGGATTCTACCAACTGGCACAAAATAGTGCCTCTTTCCATTGGCGTTTCTGAGCTGTGTTATGTAGATCTCGAGATCTCTAGCAATCATTTAGGTTGCCATGTGATAAAATCTCACCTAATGATGATGTAGGAAAAATTGCTATTTAATTTAGTAATACTATTTCCCCTCCTCCTCTAAAAAAGGAACCCTTGAGTCTGGCCTGTTGCTACCTGTTTTTGATCCCAGCTCCTGGCTGAAGTAGGATTTCAAGTTCAAAACTAGCTGGGGCAATGTAGTAAAATTCTTTCTCAAAATAAAAGGCTTGGGGATGCAGCTCAGTGCTAGAACACTTGCTAGCTCCTAAGTTTGATCTCTAGTACTGAAAAAAAAGGAACTCCTGAATTTTAACTAGATATTCAGTGACCAGAATAAAGACAACTTCTCCTAGTCACCGCTGCACCCAGCTGTGGCCAGGTGTTTAAGATGTGGCCGAATTTGTGCCACTAGAAGTGAGATGCATAATTTTCCTAGCAGGGCAGGCTCATAGTCTCAGGGCAACCAAGAACCCCTGAGTACACGACCCTGCTTGTCTAGTGCAGGCACATAGTGGGAGATAGTTATGTAACCATGACTTAATACAGGGAAACGTGCATTTGCTGGTTATGGCACTACGTAAGAATGTAAATATGAGATAACAACCTATACAGGAATTATACATACAATAAACATACAGGTGTTTCTTCCTTCTGCTCTGCGCTGCTCCATGCTGCCTGCTGTTGTTGCTGATGTCTTGCCTATGTGTGTTCTCTAACCTTGGGAACTCATCCTCAACAATTTCCTTTGGGATCCTCTGCCATCCCACCTCAGCAGCTGACAACACCAGAACGGAAAGGCAGAAAAGCCTGCATTTCAGGTTACTTTGTAGATCAGGGTCCACATAACATTGTACTTTTCTATGAAAAACTTCTTACTTAACCAACCTGTGTCCTATCCAATGCATAAAGTGAGAGAAAACATTGTCTAATGATATTTCTTAGTACAAAGAAATTCCTAAAGTCATTGAGACTCTGGATTAGGCTGTACCTAAAGTACCGGTGCTGTGTTTTTCAGTTACACTAGGCAAAACTCACCTTTACCCCCTACACTCAGTGCTAGGTAATGAATTTAGGGGTGTTCTACCTCTGCCATCTCCACTCCTATTTATTTATTTATTTATTTATTTATTTATTGAGTTTTTTCCAATCTCAGGACTTTGCACTTGCCAGGCAGGCACTATGACACTGAGCTATACCCCAAGCCCCACTCCTTTTTAAATATTATTTTTAAACAGGTTCTCACCAAGTTGCTTAGGATAGCCTCAAACTTGAGATTCTACTGCCTCAGCTTCCCAGAATGCCTAGATTACAGGTATGTTGCATTGAGCTAAAACAGTCTATTACGATCTAAATTAAGGTTCTGTTGCTGGGCTAGGGATGTAGTTCAGTGGTCAAGTGCCCCTAGTATTTACAAAGCCCAGTTTGAGCTCCAGTACCATGACAGCAAACAGAATATAAAGATATCAAGACATTTAATGAGCTAGGCTAGTAATGCATGCCTACAATCCCAGCAATCTGGCAGGCTGAGGTATGAGGATTGCCAAGTTTAAATCCCTTCTGGGAAATTTAGAGAGATCTCATTTCCCAGCAAAAATAACTTAATGTGCCGGGTATGGTGGCACACGCCTGTAAACCCAGCACTTGGGAGTCTGAGGCAGGGGGATCGTTGCAAGTGTGAGACCAGCATAGGCTACAAAGTGAGCTCAAGGCCAGCCTAAACTGCATAGCAAGAACGTGTCTCAAAAAGACAAAATAATACTACTAATAATAACTTAATGATGATGAAAAAGTTGGCTAAAAAAATAATACGAATGAGGAATAGCTTTCTAAATTATCAGCAGTGGTTATAACATCCCTGATATCAAATGAAACAAAACTTAGGTTTAAAACGCATTCACCTTTTTGAAGAAACACATACTACTAGGGCATGTATTGTATTTCTCAGAGGTAATGTTAAATATGACTGCCTTTTAGATTTTCTAATGGCTAAGGAAACATTGCTTTTTGTTTTTATCCTTTTTGTTTCTCTTTTTTCTATTTTTATTTTATGATTTTTCATTCAAATATTTAATTTGCAATCCCAGAGTACATTCCTCTGTCCTCTGCCAGGGTGTAAGAAACGTTAGCATTCTGCCACTGCAGAATAAACACTGCAGAGGAATTAGCTTATTACAAAAAAAATTAAGGAAAATAATTCTAACTAGGTATATGAAAATGCACAGACCATAAATATCTGGTTACTTATCATGTACATGTATCATAACTATTATGTAACAAACTCTCAAGAAGAAAACAACAATGTCACTTTTGTCAAGTTTAATCTCTATTTCTAGACTTTTCCTTCCATTATAGTGACAGAAAAACAAAGAGTATAGAAACACTATCTAACTCACAAACATGGGTGGTATTAATAAAATAGTCATTTATATTACTACTTGAAAAGTATTTTAAAGGAAACAAATTTTCATTACTGTCCCCAAATGTCATTATCCAGTTATGTTCTTTAACTGTCAACTGTAACACAAAAATATTTTCAAGCTGGTAATCAAGAACAGTTAGTGATTTTATTGTTTATTTACTTTCTTACTTACTTTGTCTTTTTGTTTTCTTTTTTTTGGGGGGGGTACCAGGGATTGAACTTATAACTGCGCTTGCAAGGCAGGCACTTGCGCCGCTGAGCTAAATCCCCAGTCCTTTACTTTGTCTTTTTGAGACAGGGTCTCACTATGCAGTTCAGGCTGGTCTTGGGTTCACTTTGTAGCCCAGGCTGGTCTCAAACTTGCAGTGAAGTGACTTTAAAAAAATTACATAAAACTTCAGTGCACCACAAGACAGTTTCATATGACACTTAAACTTACGAAGTTCTTTGCCGGACTCTACTATTATAGCTGAGAGATATACTGTATGTTAGGGTAGGTCTCTCAACTGAGGCACAGTCCAGACCGGCAGGGTTTAAGAACTTGTGAGGACTTCATTGCAGACCAGGTGCAGCCAGGCCAAGGGTGAAAAGACCACTGGTCCCAAGCAAGGGGTGACAGCAAGTTTTATAGGGGAGTTTTGAGAGGGAAGAGGGACACTGCTGAGGGTGGTGCAAAAGTTTGGGTCTCTGAGTAGGGGGCCTAGAGCTAGGTGATAGACAGGGCAGTGTGAGGTACAGGGGATGCTGCCAGGCACAGCATGTCTCTTGTGGTTTTTCATAGAATCAACTCTATGTAGACAGAGCTATATGGTAGCTTCCTGTTAATGCTGCATTCCTGCAGGTATGAATAACAGATCTGCTTGGGGGGTTTTTCTTTCCTAGCTGGTGGGGGTCTAGTTCAGAGACCTGGCATTCTTGTCTGTTGTAGAAAAAGAAGAAGGGTAGGGGATATAGTTTCTCAGGACTTCTTCAGATGTTACTGGAGGCTGCATGGGCATCCCAGAAAAGAGAGGCAGGAAAAAAATGAAGGGAGAGAGGGGCTGGGCTGGTGGCAACATGACAGGGTATTGGATCTGGGCGAGGTGATGGAGTGCTAGGAGCATGATGATCCTTGGTTCCCATTAAGGGTCAGCCTGGAATTCCTGCAGGATGGCGGTGTAACAGGCCACCAAGAGATGCTTTCTGGATGTTATGGATTGGATCTGTCCTTGGATGAAGTCTGTTAAGAGTTTTATCATGCAAGGGTTTCAAACCATAACAGCAGAAAGACTGGAACCAGGTGTCGAGTATGGGGAGAAGCTGGGATGTCCAGCCAGTTTGGAAGAAGCATCCTCTTTAACCCATAGTGAAGCCATTCTTTGCTTGTTCTTTGAGCCTGGCAGCTTGCTCCCAGAGACTCTGGACTGTCTGAATAAAACCCGAGCTGTTAATACAGAAGCAGCACTGCTCTCTGAGGAAGATGCAAGCGCCTCCTTTTCTGCAGTGAGGAGACCCAGAGCGTGGCAGTTTTGGAGGGCCACCCTGGCCAGCGAATCTATTTCCTTTTGTAAGGCAGGATGGAACCGGAACTCTTTCTGAGCCCCTCTTATATTGCTTCTGAGAGCTGCGGCAGGCTGAGGTGCAGACAACAACCCCTGCAATTCCATCCCCGGGCCTGCAGAGATTTGGAGGCCTACTAGTAAGGGCTTATGGCCGTCTTCTGAGAGGGGTCTGCACAGGGACCAGGAGCTCAGATTTCCCAGGGGTCATATCTATTTTGGGACCAGTAATACCAGGGTACATATTCCAGACTAGTTTGTGGACAGACAGAGATTAGCGGAGGTTCCACATAGCCAGAAGACTTTGGAAATGTTTTAACAGAAAGCATTGTGCATCGTTAAAGTGGTGTTTTTTTTCCTTTTATCTTAGAACCCTCTTTTTGCCATTGTCTCATACTGGTGGTGAGTACAGCCCCCATAAAAGAGAGAGCAGAGCCTGGATGGTCCTTTTGGGTGGCACCTGGCGTTTTATCCTGCCACTGTAAGATGAACCTTACCCTGTCAATAAGAAGTCACTGGGAGAAGCTCTTTAGGTTGGCAGTGGTGTCCCAGTTGGGGTGTCTGGTCAGTGCGTGTGGGTCAGCAGCTAAAGGAGACCACAGTGGAAATTTATGATATAGAAGTTGGCAGGGTGAGCAGAACCTGGAGCTTACATTTATGGGTTGTTTGTTTCTATCCTGACATTGTGAAGTGGACTGAGTCAGAGGCTGTGTTCTTGTGGTCATGGGGAAAGTGGAGGTTTGGAGTAAAGTTGCATTTAGAGAGGCATAAGTCTCCTAGGGGTAATCCTAGGGAGCCCCTTCTGGAGAGGCAAAGATGGCCTTTGGAAAGATTTTTATGCCTGAGGCTACTGGTCCTGTGATGTGATGGCATTTTGGTGAACTGGGACCCATGAGCCTATCATTCCTGTAGGCCTCAGCATCCCAAGTATGGGCCTCAGAAGTGAGAAACCAGATGGGTTCAGCCATGGCCCATGTTGTAGGGAAACAGGTCTACCCTCTGTGGAAGAGTTGGAAGCAGAAAGACAAATCCTCAATCTTGTGCCAGTGATGGTTGGAAGTGGTTTAGTAGAGAACAGGCCAGGTTTATAGTCTTATTGAGGTAGTTGGGTGGCTCTGGGGAATTGTCTGGGCTTAGGGCTGCATTTTGACTCTGGGAAGTTGAGACAGGGTTGTATATTGTCATTCTAGGGCTGGGAATAGAAGACACATAGTGGGGCAATTAGGAAGCCAATCATCAGAAGGAAGATGATGTGAGAAGACTCCTTTGGGAGACGCATCACTCGGGTGGAGCCATCGAAGTGTAGGTGGGGTGCTGGTGGAGGCAGCAGCCTCCTTGGCTGTCTGGTCTGTGAAAGAGTTTCCTTGTGCAGTGGAGTTGGTGATTTTTGATGTTCCTCACAGTGAATCATGCCTACCCAGGAGGGCAGGGAGCTGCCTCTAAAAGTGCCTTTATTAGGTGTGAATTGATGATGGAGGACCCTCTGGCAGTAAGAAATACTCTTTCAGCTCATATTGCTGCATGGTCGTGCAGGATGTGAAAAGTGTATTTTGAGTCTGTGTAGATATTAATTCTGCTTCCCTTTCCCAGGGTGAGGACTTGGGTCACAGCTATGAGTTGTGAGGTGTTGTGTGGGCAGAGAGCTTGGTCCTTAATTACCGTGTCATTTGTAACTATTGCATGTCCTACTCTCACCACAAAAGCAGCTCAGGCTTTGCAAGAACTATCATCAGTGAGCCAGGAGTGTTGTAGGTTCTGCATAGGAAGGTCTGAGATAAAGGGAAGGGCTTGGTTTGTAAGTATGTGAGGGGCAGGCAGTCATGCTCCCAAGTGGGGCGTGTATTGTCATTTGCCTCTGTGAGTGGGATCAGGGGGGTTTCAGGATTAAAACTGGGACCTGGGGCCAGAGTCATGGTGGGATTTTTGAAGAACAGCGATTAGAGCGGGAGGATCCTTGGAGCTAGAGTAGGTTGGGGAGATGAGAGGAGGTAAAGAGGGTACAGATAGGAACATGGAGAGAAATCTTTATGGCCTCCAAGAGCGTGAGTGCAGTGACTTCTGCTGCCTGTAAGCAGGGAGCACCCCTTAACCCTGGGTTGTAGTTATCATGATAGAGAGGTAGCTGGGAAAGGTGTTGAACCCTGACTGAAAACAGCAGTGGCACATCCCTTTCATTCTGGTGTGTGAAGGGGGAAGGGGGTTAGGGTCGGGAATAGAGCACTGCTCAGGGTTAAAACCTGCTTTAATTTCTGAAAGGACACATGGGGGAAAGCCTTTTGGTCTAGGTGGCCTGGAGGATTGTTGCAAGTGAGCTCATAGAGAGGTTTTGTAAGGATGGAAAAGCCTAGGATCCAGAGACGGAAGTAACCTATAATTCTCAGAAGAAAAGAGCTGTTGGACAGTGGAGTCCATCTGGATTTGGTGATACATTGTACACACTCAGGTCCTGGGGTGGGCAGGGAGTGTGAGAGGCATTTGGTGTGTAGGGCAATGCCCAGTTATAGGACCAATGGCTTGCAAATTTGGGCCTTGGAGGAGAAGACTCAGTATCCCTTACTGTGTAAATGTTGGAGAAGGGTAAGGGTATCTTGATGGCAGGATAGGCACAGAGGCTGCAGCAAAGTTGGTCATCAACATAGTGGAGGAGACAGGGAGCCATGGGGTGGAAGGAAAAGAGGTCGTCAGCAAGGGCCTGGCTGAAATAATGGGGGCTATTGTGGGAAACTGCGGGGAGAGATGTCCAGCTGAGTTGCTGTGATTGGTAGGTATCTGGATCTGTCCATGTGAAGGCAAAGAGTGACTATGATTTGGGATGTAGGGGTACAGTGAAAAACAAACCTTTGATATCTACCTAGGAGGGTATAGTGGAGGGGATGGAGGATAAGAGGGTGTAGGGATTGAGGCCTATAGGGTGGATAGAGAGCACAATCTGGTTGATGGCTTGGAGGTCTTGGACCAGATGGTATGATTGGTCTAATTTTTTGATGGCAAGGATGGAGGTGTTGAAAGGGGCATGGACAGGTGTGAGATATCATGTTTGAGGACATGGGTGATGACAGCTTTTAGTCCTCTGAGAGCTGAGTCAGGTAGGGAGTACTGGCACTGAGCAGGGTACAAGTGATTGTCTTTTTTTTATTTAAAGAGAAAAACAAAACAAAAAACAAAACAGAATAAAGGGTAGCAACAATACAGAATTCCAAGGAAAAAAGGAAAAGAACAACAACAAAAAAAACTCAGAAATTATTACTTGACAAATTACATACTGACTTCTTGGAAATAGTCGTTTAATTTACAAAGTTAAAACATGTAAAGTAGACATTCAAACAGTGAGACTGTTAACAGTTCTGCTCTACGATCTGATAAAAACAGCAATATGGTCATCCATCTTACCCACTCAAATATGCATGCAATTATATCAAAAGGGTAAAATTAAACACAATAAAACAGAACAAAGTGGATCACAAGAAAGCAATGTAAGAGACAAATTTCAAAACTAGACAATCGGAGATATTTACTCTCTATCGTATTGACTCGTTTTCTTCCAAATAGTTGTCCAGATTGTCACATACAGGGAATTCACATGAAACAACATAGTATGGAATTGATATGAGCAGGACGAGGGGGGCATTTCAGGTCTTCAAGACCAGATAATAGGGAAGCCAAGAATGGCTGTCATAGTGTCTCTATTCTCCTCAAAACAGCTGTCCATACCTTCATGTGTATTGAACTTAAAACAAAACAAGCTAAAATCACTTTGAACAAAGAGTGATAGTTTTGCTAGATTTCACATCATGACATTATGGAATCAGCACTAGGTACTGTAGTGTCTCTTTTTCTTCAAAGTAGTTGTTCATTTCAACATGTGTTATATAGTTGGTTCTCGTAAACTGTTTATAAGCTCTACACATGCATGAGTCTCTACATGTATATCTATCATTTCTGTATTAGAGGGAAAAACAAAACAAAGCAATATAAAACAAAACAATTCCTAGAAAAACATGAAGCAAAAAAGTCACATAAAACCACAATACAAGGTGATCTACAATGGTTACCATGATGTCTCAGCAGTATATAACAGCATTAATAAAAACGAAGCATTGGAGACATTATAAGACTTCAAAAGCAAGTAATAATCAAACCAGAGTGGGTATCTTAGTGAATCTTGTCATCTTCAGTGTAGTTGCCTATACACTTGGACTTGATGCTATCAATCATAACAGATTTAAATAAAATCAGTCAATACAAAGTAGCAATCTAACAAACAAGATTCAAATAAGATCAGTCGTAATAAGACAGTATAAGTTACAAAGGGCTTCAAATTAAGTTGATAGGAAAATTAGGGATGATTACCATAATATGTCCTCTTATTTTTGGGATAGCTGACCATGTCCTCAAGTCTAGTGTAAGTAGACAAACTGGAACAGCACGTAATCCATCCAAGCAGAGTGGTGAGAATAATGTGAATTTTAAATCTTGTTACCCCATTAACAATATCCTCTGCCTCCCTTTTTTAGACAATTCTTCCCCTTTCACTCCCATAGGGTGCACTGCTTGTTTTGGGTCCCACTGCCTCCCTATATAGAGCATCTCAATGGACCCTATCTCCTGATCTACTCTGCCTGTGTTTCTCTCTGTTAATATTTCAAGGCCCTCTATACTAGAGATTATAGCCAATCTTCTCTGCCTTATTTCTGCTATTCTGTTTTCCTGCCATTGGTTGTCTATTTTTCTGTTCCACTCCACTATCTGCCCCGTTCACTGAGGCCTCTCTGCCATTGTTCCTGAAATGCTCGTATTCTTATTCTCTCTCTCTAAAATGTCCTTCAGTATTTTCTGTAGGGTTGGATTGGTGGTCACAAATTCTCCAAGTTCCTCTTTGTCATGGAAGCATCTTGCTTCTCCATTAATTTCTAGAGAGAGTTTTGCAGGATACATCAATCTGGGCTGGAGGTTGTTCTCCTTCAGGGCTTGAATTACTTCACTCCAATCTCTTCTTGACCTGATGGTCTGTGTCGAGAAGTCTGCCGTGATTTTGATGGGTTTTCCTTTATAGGTGATCTGTTTCTTTTCTCTGATGGCTTTTAATATTCTGTTCTTATATTGAATTTCTGGGATCTTGATTATTATGTGTCTGGGTGTAGCTCTGTTTGGGTTGTAGGTGGCTGGAGTTCTGTATGCTTCATAC
>PVJX010003640.1:27500-68744 GCA_004027295.1 Dolichotis patagonum | reverse complement strand
ATGAATAGCCTTTGTAATTGCTCTGTTTGGACTCCTGCTTCTTCATTTACCTGCTTTATTCTAAAGTTATAGATCCTCTTGTCATCTTCCAGTCTTTGTATCTTTACTGCCTGCTCCCTTGTTATTTTTAAGAGATCTTCCCTTTCATGATCACACATTGCAAGCCTGTGTTCAATTTTTGATAGTCTATCTTTGGTTTCTTTCAAGCAGTTTTGCCAGCTTTCTATGGAGTCTTTAGTTTCCTGATAATCCCTTTGAATCTGCTTCATGAATTCTAGGTTTCTTTTGTATTCTTCATTAAATTTTTCTCTCCTTTTGTGTTCCTCTATTCTTCTTTCTGTGTCTTCTTGAGAGGTGCCCAGCCTTTCTTTTATTAATCTACTTATCTTTTGTTTAATTTGGATTAATATTTCAGCTTTAGTCCCACTTATGAGGTCCTGAAGATATCTCTTTATGTCCGCTAATTCTGTGCTTGATGTTGCATGTTTGCTGCCCTCAGTCTCTTTTGTATTTACCTCTCCTGGATCAATGTTCTCCGGGTTGGGGGCTGGGGGTTTTTTCTTATTTCTCCCTTTCGTCATGTTTTTGGTTCCTTCCATACAAGTGTACAGTGTAATTCCCAGCCCCTTTACTTGTTGGTTAAGGCTCCTCTAGAGGGCGCAGGCTAGGAGCTTTTGCCCTCTTCAGTCGGCTATCAGAGATTAAAGTTTAAGCATGGGCAGTGTGTGCTGGCTTTTGCCCTCCGGGCCAGTCAACCTTTGCAGGCCTTCACTGTGTCAGTGTGCACTGATCTCAGGGAATTAATATTGTAGCGACTCACTGGGTCTCAGCCAGGGGCCTGGCCCAGTCCAAACAGATTCCACCAATCCACTTGGCGAGGGGAGCAACCAACTGAAGCCACTTCCTTATGGAGTTAGGGCTGTCCTGCCCAAATCCAACATGTTGTCCAGTCAGTTGCCCCTTTCCCGTGGGAGGGTCTTATTTCCATTACTCACCGTGTGTTGATTCCAGTCCCCGAGAACTGCTGGGCTCCCAGACCTCCAACTTCAGTGTGGCTGTGGTGCAAATTCACGGTGCCTCTGGGTGGGTTGCATGCAGGGCTGGGTCCAGGCCAGCTGCATACAGGGCTGTTCAGCTCCTCGCTCGGGGCAGCTCAAGCCAGTCGCTTCGGCGCGAATTGATTGGTCAGGTCTCTGGCAGGAATTCAGGCGGCTCGAGGAGGGTGTCGCGCTCGCTGATCTTAGCTTCTCTAATGGTAGCCCCGGGACCTCATGTTCGAGTGGTTTTTTGCACTTTAGTTTCTTCCTGGGTTGTGAGAGTCCATCTGTCTCTCTTTGGGTCTCTCCAGGGTGTTAAATTCTGGTATTTAAGCTGTGTCTCTCAGAGAGGGTCCCTCTCCTGCTACCTACCGGTCTGCCATCTTTGGACTTCCCCTCCAAGTGATTGTCTTGAAGAGGTATCAGGAGCAGGGCTCAGTGTGTGGCTACAGAAGAGGTAGAGATATCCCAGATGTGTGGGTTTAAGGAGGGAGAAGTGATGGGGAGGGTCGGAGCAAGTAGGGGACAGCAGGAGGGCAATGGGCAGTGTGATATCAGGGATAGTTAAGGTAGCAGACAGTTTTGTTAAGGTGTCTCTCCCAGGAGTGGGATGGGCAGGTCCTGATGACCAGGAAGGCCTGAGAGAACATGTGGTTCTGCAGCTGGCAGAGGAGTGATTCCTGGGAGGCCTAGATACGAGGCCATCAATTCCCACAACAGAAATGTCAACCAGAAGTAGCTGTCCTGGAAAAGAAGCAAGGGTGAAATGGGTCACCCATGTGTCAATTAGGCATGAAACAGTCTTACCTTCCACGTTAAGATTTACCCAAAGATTGGCAGCTGTGATTGTCTAGGGAGCTTCTGAGACTTTCAGGACATGTCAGTCATCAGAGGCCCAACAGATCAGGCCAGAGACAACTGGGTTGTCCCATGAGGTGCTCTGGGAGGGGACCCCAGTAGCAATCCTGGTTGCCATGGGACAGTCCAACTTCCACATGTGGGACAAGGATTGGGAGGGGGCTTGGGGTTGGGGCACTATTTTGCCCAGTGGCCTGACCATTGACACTTAAAGCAGGGTCCCAGAGGGGTGGATTCTGTCTCTGTGCCCCTGGACATTTTGTTGTCATTCTGTTTGAGTTTTGGGTTTCTTGTGGTGGAAGCAAGTAACTGTAAATCAGAAATATATTGCTGGTGGACAGCTTCATCTCAGTTGTTATAGACATTGAAGGGCTTGGAAATTAATTGCTATTTAGGGTCTGCCTGTTAATTTCTTGGAGTGTTTTTTGCAGATGTCAGGAGCTGATTGAGTAATAAAATGCATTTTAAGAATCAATTGTCCCTACAGGCTTTCTAAACTGAGGGTAGTATATTTTCTTAGAGTGGTTGCCAGTGGAGACATAAACTGAGCCAGATTTTCATCCTTTTTTTGACTAATCACCTTAAGTTTGTCATAATTGACTGATTTGTGGGCTGCTTTTTTTAGTTCCTCCATGAGGCAAGTGATCATGTATTTCCTTGTCCTCTTAGTGGGGCTGGTTCCTTCCTCATCTCTTTGGTTAAAGTCCCAATGAGTTCGGGCCCAGGAAATAGCCATGCACTGTCCTTCCATAGGGACTCAGTCTGGCAGTGCTTGGGCTGAGGTCCAGACCTGTTTTCATTCCTTGAGGGAGAGGATGGAACTGAAGATGACACTGACGTCATCCTGAGTAAGGTCACAGGTTTCAGCTAGGTATTGAAACTCTTGAATGTAATTGCAAGGATCAGAGAGAAAGGAGACAAGGCCACGAGCAATTTGAGAGAGATCAGTGAGGCAAAAGGGAACATGGATCTGGGCAGTGCCCTCTGTGCCAGCAACTTTGTGGAGAGGGAGTTGGGCAGCAGGGGTTGAGGGGCCGAAGCAGAGTCCAAAGCAGGCATGAGAGGGAATGGGGTGACAGGTGGGGGCATGGGTGGAAGAGTGTGGGATGGGGGGGTTTCCAGGAGAAATAGGGGAAGTAGGGGGTGAGGCTGGGGAAGCTGATAGGGGTACGGGGGTGGTTGAATGGCAGACAGAGGGAACCAATCGGAGGAAGGAGAGCAGTGGTGAAAGAGGACATGGCAGACAGGTGAGGGAAGAGGGGTCCACAGTGAAAGCCAATTCATCATCAGAAAGAGGCAGAGAGGGAGCAACCAGGTGTGTGGAAATGAGAAGTTCAGCAGGGTTGTAGGAGATCCAGAGGAAGGGAGTCTGCAGAGAACAAAAAATACCTGGATATATGGGACCTCAGGCCATTTTCACAGCCTGTGACAATAATTGTCAAGGTCCTGGAGAACTGAAAACTCACATTGCCATGGCGTGGCCATCGGGAGCCATTATCTAGTGTAGGTAATGCACGCATGTCTAGGAAACAGATGAGACGTTCTTGCTTCAGGCTGGGGATAAGGTGGAGAGGTCTAAGACTTTGGAGAACACATGCTGGGAGGCTGAAGCAGGAACAGGGGAGGTAAGTTGGCCATAGTGTTCTTAGACTCCAGCTGAATGGAGACAACTCCCAGGGGCAAGTGTGATGAGTACTGAATGTTTGAACTATGACTCAGGCTGGGTCTAGAAAGCCACACAGAGCAAGGGGAAAAGCAGAGAGAAGTGACAAGAGACAGGAAATGGTGACGGGATGTACTTGACACATCTGACTGGAAGAGGAGACCAAGACTAGCAGCAAGTCACAGCAAGGAAGGGCTAGAGGTCAGATGTCAAAGTATTATGGTAAGCTGACACACAGTTGAGATCACCAACGCAGGCAGAATTTAAGTAACCAGTGAGAACTTTATTGCAGTCTAGGTGCTGCCAGGCCAAGGGTGAAAAGATACCACTGACGCTGAGCAAGGTGTGAGAGCATGTTTTATGGGGGCGTTTAGGTACGTGAGAAGGGCACTGCCAAGGAGGATGCAAAATTTTGGGTCTCTGAGTAGGCGGCCTGGGGCTGGCTGACAGGCAGGTGTTGAGTACAGAAGTGTGATGCCAGGCACAGCCGGTCCCTTGTGGTTTTTTTGTGGAATCAACTGTCTGCAGATTGAGCTGTGTGGGACTGCTGCTGGCTGGGTGAGCTGCATGGTTGAGCGTCCTGTTGAACACTGTGCTCCTGCCGGTGTGAATAATAGATCTGCTTGAGTTTTTCTCTCCTAGTTGGGCAGAAGTCTAACTTGGAGACCCGACAAGAGGCCAAATGCTTGATGACACACAAGGCCTTTACGATCTGAAGCCAACTAATTTCTAACTTGTTCTCATCCCAAGCTACTCTTCCATTCTACAATCAAGTTATATCAAAATACATTGAACATTCCTTACTCTGGAACTCTAATGTCTCTATACAATTTCCATCTTGTTACAACCTGCCACAATAGGAACTGTAAGCTTTATTGAGGTTACTTCCTTACTGACTGATCTTTCTCAACATTTCCTAATTTCATTGATTACAAGTGACCAAATTTCGCTATTCAGGGTCCTAGCACATCCCATCCCCCAGAAAATAACAGGAAATACTATCTCTTTCCACTGGGTTTTCTAAGCTGGCATAGCATGTGTTAGTAGTCCTGGTATCATTTGGCTGCTGTAGTATAAAACCCAGCCTAACAGATGCAGAAAAAAAGTGTTATTTATACCTCAATGTCCTTCCTCAGTATTTTACAGGAAGGAAATCTTGAATTTTAATTTAGTGCACACTGATCCAGAATAAAAGACTATCTCTCCCCAGCTAGGAACAGCCATATAGTTTAAATCTGGCTGTATGACCAAAAGTAATATGTACAATTGTCTTATGGAACAGGGTCATGCCCTCCTGTTTTAGTTACTTTTCTCTCATTGCTGAGACAAAATAACTGACACCCAAAATTAAGAAAAGATTTATTTAGCTCACAGTTTGTGGAAGTCTCAGTCCATAATCAGCTGGCTCCAAGGCAGGGTGAATGGCACAGGGGCAATACTTTGAGGTGGCAGAAAACAGCAAAAGCAACAAGAACAAAAGGGGGAAGAGCAAGTCTCTTTTCCTCTCTTATATTGTATGCAGGCCGTCCATCCACACCATCTCCAACCTCTCTTCTTGCACAAGATGTTTACAAAGTAAGGACCCTGGTTCTCCGCTGAGTGCCTTAAACTTCTAAACTTCTCAGTTTTACACCCCTATTCCCATTTCTGTCTTGCCGATGGCAGGGATATGGAAATGAGGGTGAACCACCTGTGGAACAGGCTAAACTCAAGGATAGTAAACTGGAAAACATAATATCCTGGATCTCAGGTTGTCTCTGTAGATGAAGATTCAAGGAACAGGTTGGGTTTTTATAGGAAAAACTTGTATCTCATTTAAACAATTATAGATTTTTCTGTATATACTTCTATACCTAGACCCTAATATTTGAAGTGAGAGAAAGCATTATGCCCTATCACCTTTCTACAAAGCAAGCCCTAAAGACAATCAAAGCCTGGATCACGATGTGCCTTGAAATGACAGCCTCTGCTGCTTCTTACTTTTCCAGAATTAATTAAAAGTGTGGACAACCTGGAGGGTGGGCCAGCTAGAGGACAGTAAGTCCCTGCTCTGCACCCCTCCATTACATCCCAGAGGGTGGGTGGGTTGGAAGACAGTGAGTCCACACTCCGCACCCATTATATCACAGAGTGCAGATTGGCTGGAGGAGACTGAATCAGTGCTCTGTGCGCCTCCATTACATTCCAGAGGGTGGACCGGCTAGAACAGTAAATTTGTGATCAGGGCCTCATCCATTGCATCCCAGAGGGTGGGCCAGCTGGAAGGTATAAGATGAATGGGAACCCCAAGACCCAGGACAACAGCCCAATGCACAGATGCACATATACCTCTGGAGGGTTAAGTAATCAATGAGGCCAGTAACGTGGAAGTATCTGAAGAAGCATTGGGGGAGCTGTGCATGTCAGTGTAGCTGTGCATGTCTGGAGAAGTCCTGCACTCCACAGCTTCCTTGGGAACCTAGGAGAGGAGAAACTCAGGTGCCTGACGCATTCCCTTACACTGCAGGTGGGTAGCCAATAAGAGAAGCACCTGGGACCCCACAACCTGCTCATCTGGAGAAAATCAGCAAAATGTCAACATGAAGGAGCAACAGGCAATCTTATACTCCCCAGCCCACACAGCATAAGTCAGGAGACATGAAAATGGAAGACACTGGAATTCACAAACCTGAAATTTCTGAAAGGATCGCAACTGAAGAAACAATTTCATGAGGCTGTAAAAGTAATCAGATCAGAAATAATATCTCAGGTAAAAGAAAAAAATGACAAACATAATGAAAGAAATGCTGAGCATATCTAAAGAAGACATAGATTAAAAAGAGGAGCACTGGAAAATGATGGAAACTTTGAATGAACAATACAGGAAAGTACTAAAATGCATGAAACAGATTCAAAGAGACATCCAGGAAATCAAAATCTAGAAGCTGGCAAAACTGCTTGAAAGAAACTGGCTAGATTTTCAGACCTTAAAGAGAGGACTGCAGCTAGTAATCATGAAAGGATAGATCTCAAAATAACAAGGAACCAGGAAAGAACAACGCAACAGTTTCAGGATGATGCAAAGAAAAATAATTGAAGACTGATAAGTGTCAGCAAAAAAGCAGGGGTCAACACAAATGACATAAAAGGACTATTTACAGAAATAATAGCAGAAAACTTCCCAAGCATGGGAAAAGGACTTGGCACACAGATAAATGAGGCATATAGAAATCCTCCTAGCTACAGCCAAACTAAATCTACCCTCAGACATATATTAAAGATTCCAGAAATTCAGCATAAGAAAAGACTATTAAAGGCTGTTAGAGAAAAACAGATCACCTATAAAGGAAAATCCATCAGAATCACAGCAGACTCTTCTCAACACAATCCATCGAGTCAAGGAGAGCTTCCAACCCAGATTGATATATCCTATGAAACTATCTTTCAGAATTAATGGAAAAATAAGATACTTCCATGATAAAGAACAACTGAAGGAATTCATGAACACCAAACCAACCCTACAAACAGTGACAAAAGTTATTCTAGAAAGAGATAAAATGATCATGGTCACTCCCAAAACTGTTATACAGATTTAATGCAATTCCAATCAAAATACCGACATACCTCACAGATCTAGAGAAAACACTCCTAAAATTCATTTGGAACCAGAAAAAACCTAGACTAGCAAAGGCAATTCTTGGCAATAAAGACAAGGCAGGAGGCATCTCAATTCCTGACTTGAAACTGTACTACCAAGCCACAGTGATAAAATCAGCATGGTACTGGCAAAGAAATAGACCTGAGAACCAATGGAATACACTAGAAGATGCAAGTATAAGTACAAAGACACTCAGAAACCTGATATTTGACAAAGGGGATAAACATGTTCACTGGAAGAAGGATAGCCTCTTTAATAAATGGTGTTGGAAAAATTGGCTCTCCACATGCAGAAGACTGAAACTAGATCCATGCCTATCACCATGCACAAAACTAAAGTCTAAACGGATCAAAGACCTAAACATTAAAACAGAAACACTAAATCTACTGGAAGATAGGGTAGGTAGAAATCTTGGAGACATGGGGTAGGCAGAGAATTCATGAACAAAACACAAACTGCACAGGAAATGCTTCAGAGAATCAACAACTGGGATCTGATATTATTGAAAAGTTTCTGCACTTCAAAAGAAGTTACCAGCAGAGTGAAAACTCACAGAATGGGAAAGAATTTTAGCCAGCAACCCCTCAGACAAAGGACGTATATCAAGAACATATAAAGAATTGAAAAACATCAAGCCACCCAAATTCAAAGATCCTCTCCAAAAATGGGCATCTGAGATGAACACTCAAGTTCTCAGATAAAGATATACAAATGGCAAATAAATACATGAAGAAATGTTCGCCATCACTGGTCATTCGAGAAATGCAAATTAAAACAATATTGAGATTTCATCTCACTCCTGAAAGAATAGCTGCCATCAAGAAATCAACTGATAACAAATGTTGGCGAGGCTGTGGGGAAAAAGGAACACTGCTCCACTGTTGGTCGGAGTGTAGACTGGTGCAACCACTATGGAAATCAGTATGGAGAATTCTCAGAAGACTAGGACTGGAAGCTCCATTCAACCCAGCTATTCCCCTCTTGGGTATTTTCCCAGAAAAACTGAAAAGATCATATCACAGTGCTGTATGTGCACCCATGTTCATAGCAGCACAATTTGTAATAGCTAAATCTTGGAAACAACAAAGATGCCCATCAACCGCAGAGTGTATGAAAAAGATGTGGTATTTTTATACAATGGAGTATTACTCAGCTATGAAGAAGGATGATCTTGAGGCCTTCATAGGTAAATGGAGACAACTTGAAACTATCCTCATTAGTGAAATAAATAAGAATCATATTTATAAATATCGTATTGTGTCTCTAGTGTAAAAAGTAGTAAGAACTGTAGGAGTAATAAAACCCAAAATGTGTAATTGCTAGTAAAAAAGGAAAAGAGGGTGCTCTAAAGGATGTAATTGCATGTATGTTTAAGTGTGTAAGATGCATGACCATATTACTGTTTTTGTTAGATCATGGAGCAGAACTGTTAACAGTCTCATTGCTTGAATGTGTACTTTGTATGTTTTAACTATGTTAAACTTTGTTTAACTATGTTTAACTTTGTTTTTGAACAACTATTTCCAAGATGGCAGTATGTAAGTTATCAAGTAATGATTTCTTAGTATTTTTTGTTCTTCTCTTTTTTTTTCCTTGGAATTTTGTCTTGTTGCTACCCTTTTTTCTATTTTGTGTGTTTTGTTTTCTTTTTAAATAAAATTAAAAAAAAAAAAGATGATCATGGTCCCATGAACAGTAGCAGAGAGGGATTGCCAAACAGGGAAGGCAACTGAATGGAGGGGGAAAGTGAGGGACCCATGGCAGGAGGATAGCATGGTAGAGATGAGCCAGTATACGTAACCATTAATGTAGATGGCCTCAACTCACGAAGAAAAAGCAACATAGTAGAGTGAATAGGGAGACAGGCTCCATCAACATACTGTCCACAAGAAACACATTTGACTCTAAAGAAAATGGACTGAAGGTCGGAGGACACAAAACAATGCTCCATGTGACAAGGACCCAGAAAAAAGCAGGGGTAGCTTGCCTATCAACTGAGGAATGGATAGGAAAGACATTTTTATACAATGTTAAGTTACTCAGCTATAAAAAAAGGATAACCTCAAGGCTCTGGTAGGTAAATGGATGTAATGTGAGATCATGCTCATGAGTGAACTGGTTTGGACTCACATGGATGAACATTGTGTTGTTTCCCTAATATAAAAAACTAAGGGATTTAGTGAATCCAAAATGTACAATAGGGCCTGGGGATTTAGCTCGGCAGCGTAAGTGCCTGCCTAGCAAGTACAAGGTCCTGAGTTAGATCCCTGGTACCAAAATGTACAATAAATAAATATTGTGAAGGTAAAAGGGGAGGAAATGTCTAAAAGGGAAGGTGGTAGCCTTTGTTAATGTCTTGTTTTGAATTTGTATATTGTTTTCATTGTTTGGTTTGGTTTTATTCCATTTTCTTTTGTTCAATTCTGTCTGACGGTATGGGCAGCTATTTTGAAGATAACAAGATATATTATGGTAGCCATTGTTGATTTCCTATTATCTTGTTTTAAAGTCCTGTAATGCTTTGTCTTGTTTTGATTGGTTTTATTCTGTTTTGTTTTGTTTGATTTTATTATGTTCTTTGGTATGGGCAGCTATTTTGAAAATAACATGAGGCATTGTTGATATTCTATTATCTTGTTTTGAAGTCCTGTATTGATTTCCTTGTTTTGTTTTAATTGGCTTTATTGTTTCACTTTGGTTGATTTATTCTTTTAAAATAAAATCTAAAAAAAGTGTGCTCCCAAAAGAATATTCCTGATTAAGACATGGTGGTTCCCGGCAGTTAAAACTGAGGTGAGTGTAAAAGGCCGGCTCCATAGGAATGGAGAGGAAAGAAAAGTTCTCAAATACGGAAGAAGTGAATGCAACAGTATTTGTTCCCTAGCTGCTTTGTACCTTGAGCCATGGTGAGTCCACAATGTACAGAAATAGATCTAATGACAAAATGACCCAGAGTCAAGGAGACTGCATAAAACCTATTAGCTAGCCAGGTGTGGTGGCACATAATCTGTAATGCCAGCACTCTGGGAGGCTGAGACAAGAGGACTGCAAGTTAGAGCCTATGAAGAGCAATTTAGTGAGATTTATTTCAAAATTTTTAAAAAGGAGGAGGAAGAGGAGAAGGGAAAGAGAAAGGAAGGAAAGAAAAATTTGGGGGTGTTGGCCAGTATGAAGACCCAGAGTTTAATCTCCTCTACAAAAACAAAAATGCAAACAAACAAAAAACAGCCCATGGTACTTCTAATACTTGATAACGTCAGAGAACGGTATATTGTTGTTAATTTAATTTGCATATATTTAATACAATAGATGGCTCTAAAATAGCTTATCAACTAAATCTCTTGGGGTTGCTAGTCATATTTTCTGTCATTTTGTCTAATACTTTGTTTCATCACATTTCCTATAATAAGTATTCTTTCAGTTAGTTGTAAAGATGAAAAAGATGTTTAATTTTTAAAAATACAGACTCATCAGTAGGACAGAGGCAAAATAACACTAGGAAACAAGCAACGTAAAATGATTCCAAGAGTTCAAACCCAAAGCAGAATGCAGGTGTACACATTTTAATTATCAGACTTCAGAATATATACGTATTTAAAAAACCAGCCAACTGTAGGGACTGAACTAGTGTGCAAATGTTTTACATTTCAAATTTATGAACATTAAGATAAATGCAGTTGAGTAATTTTAGTTTCACAAGACATTCATGTTTTATATTTTATTCTTTCATTTCAGCACAAATTGGTAAAAATGAAATCAGGCAAAGCACTGATTTCTGGTTTAATGAGCACTGATGGGCAAACTGACTTTTTTTAAAACTACATTTTAAACAGATTCCTGTTGGTTAGATGGCATGGGTTAGAGGGCACCTTTTCATGGTGAATATTAAAGAACTTATACGTATTTCTAGTAAGCAGCTACAGTATCAGTAGTGTCAAACAACTGAACCATATATTTTAAAATTGAATATATACACAGCCTTTTTTTTTTTGACAGGATCTTGCTATGTAGTTGAGGCTGTTCTTGAATTCACTATGTAGCCCAGGTTGGCCTAGAATTTGTGGTGATTTTCTTCCTTAACTTCTCAAGTGCTGGTATTACAGGTGTGTACCACCACACCTGGCACACAGCCTTCTGGACAATAACTGTATCACTTAAATATACATAACATGTAAGCTCCAACGCCTAGAATTTACATACACTGCTCATTTTATTCTTCCTTTATATCACTTACATTTAGTAACTTATGTTACCATGAACAAATCTGAATTTCAGAATGTCAACTTTATTTTTCTTGCAAGGTAGTCATTAATGTTTACATCTCTTTAAGATGGTGAACATCTATTATTTGTTTAGCTTTGTTATAGGAGTATGTCGCTTTATCCCCCAGTCAACATATGAACTATGTCTCATGAAAAACATGAGTTTTTCTTGTAGAGTTAAAACTGTCAGAACTGTTCTTAACCTGGGTTTGTGGATGAACTTCCTTGAAATTAGCAAAATATAAATGCAAATTTTCTTGGGGAATTACTCAATCTCAACTACAATCCAGATACCCAAATGGCTGTAGGAGATATTCAAAGTTATACAAATGGTGCTCTGAAAATATATCATATTAAACATTTGCTACAAAATGTGCTGATTAATTGGAAAATTGAGACAAGAGTGCTCTCTTGTCAAGAAGGGATTTCAGCACTGCTGGAAAGGTTTTAAATATATAAAAGGTTTTATATATTTAAACCACTGAATTAGAAAGTCAGAAAGCCTGAGATTTAGTATCACTTTTATTTATAACTAACCATGTACAAATCACTTATCTATAAAACAATAGTTAATATCTATTCCCTAATTCACAAATATATCACAAAACCAAAATCCTCACTATAAACCAAAATAATAATATTTAGCCTGGGTTTTAACTCAAACGTTGAGACACATTGAAGGATTTGTCTTTTATACAACAGTTACAGATCTTAATTATGCAGATAAATAATCTGGTTGAGATAAATATTGTTACAGTTCAACCTTACAGAATATCAGCTAACAATGAAAGTTAATGAAGAAAAATTGGCCCATATGTAACACCGTTGAGAAATACTTCACCATGTTAAAAACAGTGCTTATAATATCCCTGATAGCAAACTGAACAAAAACCAACCCCAGGCCACGGTAGCATGTCTACTCTTCAAGGAGTATGTTCCACTAGGCAGGCACCATATTTCTCTAGAAATAATGTTACAGAAGAACATCTTGTAGACTTGTCAGATGGCCAATCAAAATGATGAAGAAAACATTATTTGTGGAATATTTTTGTTGTTAACTTTTTTCTTTTCCTCTTTTCCATTCAAAAATTCACTTCATCTGGACCAGATTCCTCTACAAGAGGGTAAGAAATACTAGCATTCTGTCCCTAGAGAATAAAAAGGAATTAGCATTTTACTGAACAAAGATTCAGGAAGATGTGGGTATAGAAAACTTTATACTTATCAGGTACACGTATTATGACAACTATATGTATTAACAAACCTTTAAAAGGTAAGCACCTATATAATCTTGTATTAATTGTCAGTTTTGTGTAATTTAGTCTTTATTTCTGGACTTACTATGGTGAAAGAAATAAAGACTGGAATATACTTGACAGAGGAACATAAAACAGAAACAAACACTAAAATAAAATAAATATGTGTATCACTCCTTTGGGAAACACTTCTGAGGAAAAGTATTTTCACTATTGGCCCCGAATGCCATTACCCATTTATGATCTTTAACTGTCAACTTTTTATACAAAAATACCTGTGAGTTGATAATCAAGAACATTTATAGTGACCTATAAAACTGACAATATTTAAATGCTAAACAAAACTGTTTCTATACATAGCTTAAAGTTTTAAAGTTCTTTGCGGGCACTTGATTTGAGTTGGTAGACTCTGTAACTACTAATCTCAATAAAATATAATTTTTAGCTTATATTTCCAAAAACAATCTCACAAAAACAGTGAAAAATAAATGACTTCTTGCTAAAGAATATTCTAAGATGGACACTAAAACTACATACCCAAAATATTTTAGGGGTGCAAGTAAACTTTAAGACAAGGGTTATAAAGATTTATATTACCCAATTATATGTCTAGTGAAAAAAATGTTCATCTGAGTCAGTGAAGGATGTATTAGGTAAAGATCAATGTGAAAGTGAGTTTGATTTTTAGTTTAGAAGGAGGCTTAAAATTGGTGACAATATTAGAATGGATTTTTTTCAAGACAGAAAATTGGCTACATTTAACAAATACATATTGTATATTCCAAAATAAAAACTGAAATTCCTTTAAAACAGTGGAATTTTGATTTTTAAAAAACTGATGTGACCTTGTAAGGCCAGTGACACATTATGAAAATAAAGTCACTCTTAAGTAATCTTAATACATATATCCAGCTCTTTTTTTTAGAAATAAAAGCAAACAGAATTTTAACTATATTTAACTTAGAATACTAAAAACTAAGAATTTTGTAAATCTACTTTGTAAATCTATTTTAATTATCTGAAGGAACATATATACATATTAAAATCCTATCAACAACTCCCAGTTTATTAACACGCAAATTTAAAAGTTAAGTTCTCTGTGGCACTAAACAGAATTTAAAACTTAGCACACTAAATTACGACATTCAAAATAAACATTAATTTTTTAAAAACCCTCCAACCATCCTAATCAATTATGTAGTACATTTTTTGCATATTTTATGTTTTTACTTGAGCAGAGTAAATTATTGAATGGGTTGATGTTGGAGATCACTTAAACTTTGTATATTATATTAGTATTTCAAAATATAACCCTTTTTCAACCAAATCTGCAGTCCTAATCAACTTTTTTTTTTCCAGGAAATCTTTTAAAGACACATTCCATACAGCAGTAGAAACATCACAGTACTGCAAAGTATTACAAAGAACCCTGCTGATCCGGCACATTCCGCTGAGGTGCTACCTGCACCCAGACTTCATCATCAGAAAAAGAACTGGAGCTTCCTGACTCAGAGTCCAACTCACTGAATCCATCTAAGTCCCATTCAGTACTGGACTCACTTCGTGCATCATCTTCTTCAGTGATGAAACTCTGACCAGGTTCAAGGCAGGAAGGATAAACCCGAGCACAGAGGCAAATGAAACCAGAGTCAAACTGCAAAAGGCCTAACATGGTACCTATATTAATCCACTGGTCTTCCGTAGTATCATATTGATACACAGTCACCCGGTTCTTCTTCCATTGTGGGGTGGTAGAAGTAATAAGCAGTAACTTCTGGTCATGATTGACAATCTGGTAGTTGTGGGTCTCTGAATCCAAAGGAATATTACTAATCCGTCTCCATTCTCCCCTGGCTGGGTTGTAGACCTTCATAATTGGGATGTCGCAGATACAATAGATCTCATCGTTGAAGACACAGGCTTCCTGAAATTCACTTCGCTTAAGAGATGCACAGTTCAGCCACATATTATGACTAGGATCATAGCACAGCATGCGCTTACTGTTGACAGCATAAAGATAGTTCTGAACAACTATTAGTTCAAAGGAATAAAAGGAATGGGGTACAGGAGCCACAAGAGCCCACTGGTTTCGCTGAACACTGTAGCACTCCACTTCTTTCATTTTAACTCCAGTAATAGGGTCTCGACCACCCAAAATGTAAATGTAGCCATTGAGATATGCCACATCCATGCCCTCACGACACAGCAAACGATCTGCCAGTTGCTGCCAACTATTTTGGGCTGGTTTATACACCCACAGGTCTTTCCTGGGCTGGGCAGCTAAATAGATATCATGGTCTGGGGAGACACAAACAGCTGAGGAGGTGATAGTCTTAGTGTGAGCCAAGCTGGTCAAAGGTGATGGCATTGTATAAATGTCCCCTGAATATGGGTCATAGCAGAGAAAAGGATCTCTGGGATGTCCAAAGAAAATCACCATCTCTTTGGCACACATACCTAATCTCTGAGGTGAATTATCAGCTACAGATACAACACAGCTGCTGCTGCTGCTGCTGCCACCTCTGCTACTGCTGCCTCTGCTGCTGCTGTTTGGCTTTGGTACCGGGGACTTATACAACAAGTCACCATAGCGCATCTGCAGGGCCCCTTCAATAATGTCCAGGCAGTACTTCTTCACAATGGGCTTGGTCAGCAGCCCTTCCATGTAGTCCTGATCTCCTTCAGTGAAGTGCGCCCAGCGAACACACCTTAAGACTTCTGCAGCGCTGGGCCCCCGCTCTTTTGGAGCTGCCTCCAGCCACTGCACAGCCACGTGGCACACGGTCCTCTCACTCTCTATGTCCAAACTGTCCAGGTGCAGGACAGCTAACAGCTGGCTCAGGGTCAGATCTGCAAGAGTTTCCTCCCGAACCGAACCCATTCTGCTTAGTTGCTTGAAGTTGTGAGCTATGAACGACTGGGCCTGAGATCGCAGCTTGTGATGGTCAAAGGCATCAGCAAACTTGAGGATGGCAGTGCAGTTGGCCAAGTCCAGTCGGCGAGCTAAAAAAGAAGCACAGGCTTCCCGTACGTACTCTAGCTGCAGCATATCAGAGGCCGCATAGAGGCGCTGCACGTTGGCCTCACTCAGGGACACGCGACCTGTGTAGCAGTAGTCGACCAAAACCTCGAAGGACTCAGCGTCCACGTCATGCATGGTCACGCTTGCTTGCTGGCTCTCATACATGCCCCCTGTGAACATGCTCTTGAAGTAGGGGCATGCGGCGGCCAGCACGTTGCGGTTGCAGGAGAACAGGCGGCCGGTGCCAGGCCCGCTGCCAGGCGTCACCACCTCGATGGTCACGTCGCACAGCAGACGAGCATCGTAGAAGGACTTGAGCTGTGCCAGCAGGGCTGCGGAATGGGCTGTGTCCTTCAGTTCCTCTGGGCCCGTGAAAAAGGCCGAAACCGAGGGCTTGGAGATCCTCTTGGGCCGCCTCCCGCCGCGGGGACTGGCGAGGCGGCGAGCGCGCGGGGTGTCTTCCCGGGACTGCATGGTGGAGATGGCGGCGGGACGCCGAGGGCCGAATGGCTGCGGGCGCCCGGCTCCTCCTCACCCTTCCTCCGCAGCCTCCGAGACGGCGGTGCCCAGAACAGTCTGCAGCACGGGCCGCACTTCTTCAAATCACACCCGCGCCGCGTGCCGTCTCCCTTTATCGCGCAGACACTGTCTGACTCACCCTTTCCGTTCCACGCCCTTTCTCCGCCTCAGCCCCAACAGGACCTCCCGCTGAAGCCGCTCAATCCGCCGCTGCCGCGCTGGCGACTCTGGCCGGCGCCCAAGGAAACTACCACTCCCAGGTTGCCTTTCGCGCCTCAAGGCATGCTGGAGCCGCTCAGACTCACAGACAGAGACAGGGGGACAAGAGCCGGTTTTTTTTTTTTTTTTGCATTTTGGGAGTTGTAGTTTCCGAAACATCGCGAGGTTTCTTGAGGTTGAATAACAGCGTTACTCGCCATGGATTTGCAGTGAAGACCGTTGACTTTGAAGACCGTGGAAGCAGATACATTTTATTATCCTTAGATTGTGTGTTTAGTCTGAAAACCTCCTTCTTTGTAAAATGGGAATAAAGAGTATATCATAGGTTTTTGTGTGAACATTAAATAATATGAATTACACCAGATAAATATTTTTATTAGAATAGTTAATGAGATGATGCTCAGATTATTTCCTTTTTATTCTGAGTTTAAGAAACATTAAGCGTTCAGTAATTTGGAATTCTGAGCCTTAATAATAGTAAAAGCTTGTAAAGATTTGCAAAGATCACAAGTTTTAATTTTTCTGCCTTTCAAACTTTGAAAGAGTATCCTCAATAATTTCAATGTTTTTTGAGAATGGGTCGCGCTTGTAGTTCAGGCAGGCCTGGAACTCACTCTGTAGCCGGAACTGTCTCCAAACGCTCAGTGATTCTTCTGCCTCAGCCTCCTGAGTGCTGGGATTGCAGGAATATAGCGTCACACCTCTAATATTTTCAGTATTAATTGAGATCTGTAGGTATACTAGGAAGTCTTCGATGACTAAGCTGAGGTTCCAGAGAAGAGCATTTATGGATGCCTCAAATACACAAATCAGGCATAACAATAGTTAGTTTGATCCCCTCTAGCACATATCACAAATATCTCTTTCTCAAAAAAAAGTCTCTGAGGAGTAATACCTTTTTTAAAGGTCTTATTATGAATGTTTTCAGCTTGTCAAACAAAGCCCTTTCACTGCCAAGTTAATTGAAGATTCTATATTTGCCTTTAAGAAGTTATAGTGAGAATTTCAAGTAAAAAATGTTTCAACAGACCGTGTACTGTACAACAGAATAAAGCACAAAATTCCCAGAGTTAAACATTCATACATGCTTTAATATTCCTTGAATTAACATAGTACAATCTAGCTTTACAAAAGCGTTTTATATTGCATTGATCAACATTTTAGCTAAATTATCATAATCAAGTAAATATTGTTTAGTAAACTTTTATTTAAAAACCCTTGCTGCTAATATGAGTTACCTACACCTAATAAAAAAGTCTTCAATGTTACATGCATAGTTGTTTTTCTGTTCTTTCTTTTCAACTGAAGAGGGTATAGAGCAAAAACTCCAGGGTAGAGACATTAAATTGAATTGGTCTCTGGATTCCAATATTCATCTGTACATAGAGATTTTCTCACTATCCCTGAAATACACCAGAATGTAAGAGAATTAAGTCAGTAATTATTAGTAACACAGATTGTTTGCTTACATACACTGAACTGTTTCCTTTCCAACCTGGGGAAAAGCAGTTTTTAAAAGCTTTTAAAAATGTTGGTAAAGTAAATATGCAATTGAAATTTACCATTAAAAATTTAATTACACTTTAAATACATTCATTGTTTTGCATCTATCACTGCCATCAATTTTTAGAATTCTGTGCATCATGAAAAACTGAAACTACTCACTAAACACTAACACCTCATTCTCGAAACTCTGCCGGCATCATTCTGTGACATGGGAAAAGTAATGCCCAACCTGCTAGATGTCAGATGTGCTTGAGTTCATGTCTCCCCAATATTGATGAATGACTTTCAAGGACAAGAGTGTAAGAGTAGGAAAGTTTATTGAGAGAAAGCTCTTGAAAGACAGGAGGGGTCTCAAAAGTTGATTGCCACCAAGGCTATTTCTCCTAGAATGTTTTATACAGCAAAATCATGAGGCATATACAGTATGGGTCTGACTATAATCTAGCTATGCAACTATAATTGTTTAGCTAATATTGACCTAATAAGGAAGTGGGGTATGCAGTTAGGGTATATGGCAAGTATCATTTACTGTAGCTTATCTATAACTTCTAACATAAAAAGAACCAAGACATTTTAAAGAAAGGGAGAAAGGAATGGGAGGAAGAGTCCAGGTGTTCTGGTCACTGACTTATGCATCTGATGTCTACCTGGACTTACCGGACTGGATATTGCTAATTACAGTATTATCTCAAGTTACTGTTTATCTCTTAGGGAGGCATGCAGGCCTGGCATTGTCTCCATCTTGAGTCCTGGCCTTCTTCAGATGGGACTTCAGCCACAGTTTTGTGTTTCCATCTTCTTCAGTACTCCTTTAAGGGCTCGTCTGTGTCTGCCTATTAATTTCTGTCTAACTTGGCTCTCTATAAAGATTCTATGTTGTCTGCCTGAATTTGTCTACTCTGGGCGCCTTATATAAGTCCAGTGATTGATTTTAACTTCCTTATAACTTCCCTTTTATTGGTTTAGGTTACTTTTGGCAGGATCTAAAATATTTATTAGACATATGACTTAGATATTTGTGATCTGGACATATTTGTATCTGTGATGATTTATATGGTAGCCAGAAGCCATATGGAGCTCTTTAGTATGTGAAAGGTGGCTAGCATAATTTAAAAACTGAATTTAAAAATTTAGGAAGATGGCATTGATAACAGTATGATACAAAGGAGAAAGAAAATTTTTCAATAGTGAATTTTGGAATAACCAGGTCAGAAGGTAAGGCACAAATTAACATTAACATCATCCTTGGATTATGATAAAAATTAATTTTCAGTAGATCAGAGTACTAAATGGAGAAGCAAAAATTGTAAAGTTTCTTGAACGTGCACACACACACACACACAACTATCTCGTGACTTTGGGATTAGCAGTGTTTTCTTGTCATAATAAAACTACATAGAAAAAAGACAAAAGGAACTTCCACAAGATTCTAAGCTTCTGCTGATCAAAAAGCAGTAAAAACAGGAAAATAAACTACAGTCTGGGAAAAATATTGGTAACATGTATTTCCCATAGCCAACAAACTGAAAAACGATCAGTGTCATTCCCCACAAGGTGAATGCTAGTCATCTGAGAGAATACCAAATTTAGAATGGCTAAACATAAATAAAATTGGTTAAGCTATGATGCCACTGGAATTCTCATATATTAATAATAGTAATATAAATTAACAGCTGTATATTAGAAAATTCTTGGGCTGAGGATTTAGCTCAGCAGCAAAAGCACCTGCCTTGCAAGCACAGGGTTGTGAGTTCGATCCCCAATACTGATAAAAAAAAGGCTATAGAAAATTCTTTTAAAGTTAAACATCTAGGAATTTTAATCCTAAGCATTTGCCTCAGGCAAATGGAAACACTTATCCATGAAAGACTTGTATAGGAATTGTCATAATAGCTTTGTCCCTAGTAGCCAAAAACTGAAAATAATCCAACTGTGTATTAATAGAAGGAAAACAAGTATAGTATATTTACACAGAATAACACTACTCAGAAATAGAGACCACCTCTAATGTCTGCCATCAGGTAGGCATTTCTCAGTTTTACGCTGAGTAAAAGAAGCCAGATAAAGTCCACTGTGGCTGTGTGGCCACTTGGATGAAAGATGTGCTTGAGTTCATGTCTCCCAAATATTGAGGAATGAATTTCAAGGACAAAAGCGTTTAAGAGTAGAAAAGTTTATTGAGAGAAAGCTCCTGGAAGTGCCTGTATGGTCACTTAAAATCCAGAACCATGAAAATGAGCTTTAATGAGTAAAAATCAAAACAATTTTGCCACTTTTGATTGAGAAGCAGTTGGCTGGCAAATTGCTAGATTTACTGGAAAGGGACGTGAGGAAACTTTGAGGGGGTGACGTAAGTGTTTTCTTCCTGTTTGGGCAGTGGCTACATAACCAAATGCCATTGCCAAACTCAGTAAACTGTACCCAGATCTGTATGTCTTTTGTACTAGAAATTACTCCTTTGGGAGAAGCCCCTTTATCATGGCTGGCACTAAACAGGCTGTAAATTTTTAAAATAGAAAATCATCTTGGAGATGGTTTGATTATAAAGGAAGACTCTTCTAAGGGTATAGGGGCAAACATTGTTCCTGTTCATACAAATTACTCAGTAGATGTGGCACTATATGACCCGAAACTTGGGTGACCGCATTCTTTCATCTCTGTCACAACTTTATTATCAGCATGCTCCTTATTATTTTTTCAAGTTTTCTTGTATTTTGCATAATCTAGTATATTGGACTCTTCTTGGGAGGAAGATAAAAGACCTGTTTTTGCCTACTAATTTAGTCCACCAAAAGTTCTTTAGTTCTTCAGCAATCTTTACTTTCATCTCTATTTGTGAATATTTTCAACAATGTGATTTATTCAGGGCTTTCTGAGATGAAACAATTTATTGGTAATTTGCCTTTTGAATTTCCGGGAACATTTTCTTTTGCAGACCAGATGTCTTCTTTCTGGGGCAGCCCTCTCCTCTTTACTTCTGAACGCTGCTCCTGATTGGCTTTTGAAAGTGTCTCTTTGGGTTCGTGTTCAGTCATCATGGACAGTCCTTCTAAACCCCCCCATGCCAGTTTTTGTAATATATGCCTTAGTTCACTGTTGGGCTTTTATGGCAATCTTTAGCCATGTTGATTCATAAGCAGGTTCATGAGAGCACAGCACCTGTTCACTTACCTCCCCAGAAGTTAGCCTTGGTGCCATTTACGTATGATTCACTACCACCACCTTCTCTAAATTCACCAGTACCATTCTCTGCTCTCTATCTTAACCAACTCAGTTTCAGACACCAGCAGGTGCTGTTAGCTCTACATCTTAGGCCCATCAGTATTATTTTATTCTGATTAAAGGTTATACAGACTGCTCATACCTTTATTTCTATATTCAAAGTTATTCTGTGCCTTTAGTCATTAGCTGCCATAAGAATGTTTATGGGTTTACTTTTCCTCAACTAGAAAGTGCTTCATGGTGCTTTTTTTTCTTTTCTGTTTCTTTTTTTTTTTTTTTTTTTGGACATAGGGTCTTACTGTATAAATTTAGGGTGGCATTGAGCTCATTATATAACACATGCTGGCCTCAAACTCAGTGTGATCTTCCTGCCTCAGCCTCTGAGTGCTGGGATTATAGGTGTGCGCTACCACACCTGGCCTTGACATGTACTTTTTAAACTGCATTTTATTATTAAAAATCTTTGAGGTACAGTATATATGTAGAAAAGGGAACAAATCATTGTAAATACAATGAATTCTCACAAAATAATTACACTTGTATAGCCTCCATTCAGATCAATAAATAGAATGCTACTAGCACCCCAGAAACCCCACATCCTGTAGCCTAAAGCAAGTATCCCTAATCACTACTGACTCTACCCACCCAGCTGCAACATGAGAATCACGGCCTTTCTAAAACTTTTTTTTTTTACTTTTTTGAGACAAGGTCTCACTACATAGTTCAGACTGGCCTTAAACTCATTTTATAAACCAGTTGGCCTTGAACTCACACTAATCATCCTGCCTCCGCTTCCTAAGTGCTGGGATTACATGTGTGAGCCACTATGCTCAGCTTCCAAAATAATTTTTGACTGACAGTAGTAGTTTGGTTGACTCTACCTCACGACTCAATTTCAGCTTCAGTTTTAAGATATATCCATATATTTTTGAATAAAAGTTTGTATTCTTTGATATTCTATATGTATGAGAATGTGCATGAGGCAATAAACCTACTTTCCAGGTTTTTGGTAAGAATTCTAATATAGCCTTGGTTTCTGTTTATTTCCTAACACTCTTCGATTAGACAGTTTAAAAATGTCAGTTTTGGGCCAGGGGTTTAGCTCAGCGGTACAAGTGCTTGCCAGGCCAAGTGCCAGGTCATGAGTTTGATCCCTGGTACCAAAAAAAGGCAGTTTATCTTTGTGCCCTGGCAAACTAACAGGTCTACTACCTGAATGTAGTAGGATTATGAGTTAAAATGAATCTCATTGTATGAAAAATAAAGTATATAACAATGAAAGTACTCACTAATAGTGGTTGTCCTAGAGCTTTGCTATTTCAAGCACTGTCTATATTTCAGCAGTCAGCAGAGCGCTTGTTAAAAACACAGAATGCTTCCTGAGCCACTGAACCAAAATCAGCATTACAACAAATGATCTGTATATATACAGAGGTTTAAGGAAATATACAATCTGAGATTTTTATAAGTTCACAGCTCCACAATTTGTTTTCCTTTTTCCTCCAAATAAATTATGTGCCTTAAGGAAAGACAAAGGTAAAGAAAGAGGAAAGAAGAAAGGGAAGTGTAACCAATACCAGTGTGTCCGTAGCAGAGAAAATGGACACATGAGGGTATACCTTGCTTGTGCTGAACAAACACTTTCCTTTGTCTTTTTCCTCTTAAGACTCATTCTTTTTCATTTTTGTTTTGTTGAGACAGGGTCTTGCTATGTAGTTCAGGCTGGCCTTGAATTTGTGGTGATCCTCCTGCCTCAGCCCCCTGAGTATTGGGATTATAGGTATGTGCCACCACACCAGACTCTTAGACTCTTATGTAGAAGAAATAATCTCTTTATAACTCAATGTGAGAAATCACAATCTGATCGCTTCTAATATATTCTGCTTGTTAGAAGAGAGTCAATCCATCTAATCTGCACTTAAAGAGAGATTACACAAGAGTTTGAATGCCAATTAGGGTCTCTGGGGCCATCTTAGTAGTTGCCTACCACTGTAAGGAATCAATGTTTACATGATATCAAAGTGTTATCGAACAGATACATGCTGATAAGAAAAACACGCACCACTACCATGTTCGTGACCTAACTGTCAAGATAAACATAGTTGACCAAAAAAGGTAAAATGCAACTACTAATAAGAAAGAGCTGAGCTCCACTGGGATTTTTCCTAAGGTAAATTGGGCATTTTAAAGGGAAATGAGGGAAAGGAAAGTGGAGCTCAGCAGAGTCAGTGAAGTCATACAAATGGTTGGTCAGAGTAAACGTGATGAGGTTACTGTGTCTGCTAGCTAGCTGTGACCTAACTGAGGATTCCATCTGCCCACAGACACTGAGAGACAGAGGAACTATATTCATTATTACCTTTGAAAGGAATGACTCAGGTCCTTGAGAAAGATGCTTGAGTTGCAAGAGATAGTTACACTTCTAAGCCCTTTTTATTCTTTGAAATTTTAATTTTTTTTAAAAACTAAGTCTTAACTTTGACATGATCAGCAGTACCTATACAGTGCTACCTCAGTTCAAAGACGCTTTTGTTTGTGAAGTATCTAGTTCATAAACAAAAGCATTTGGCAAAACTTGGTTTTTGTTTGTGAGCTCTGCATCAGGTGACGAACACAGGCCTGGCTACCTTTCCTGCGCAAACACGAATTGGCCATCGTTTCCAGAATCGTTGGATAAATTAAGTTTGTGCACTGAGGTACCAGTGTACCGTGTCTGCTTTTAAATGAGGGATTTATAAACTAAGTGTTAAAGTTTTATATCTTAGAATTTACATTTTCCTGAAGTAGTAAATGAAAACTGTTTAGTGTATAAGGAGTAGTGCAACCCCAGCACTCAGGAGGTTGAGGCAGGAGGGTGTTAGGTTTGAAATTAGCCTGAGCTTCAAATAACAAAACAACTTGGGTTGTTTATTAAATCAGAAAACAAACCTTCAAGTCAAGAAATGTGACTTTGATTCTTTAAAAAAAAAAAATATATATATATATATTTATAGCTTCATTTATGAAAATTCATAAATATTTCAATGTCTTGATTTGTTTCTGGATAGGCCCATTCCATTTATATAATAATAAATAACAAATCAGCTGACTTATTTTCCTGATTTAAGGTTTTCGTCTAAAAGTTCAACAATGGCTTCTTCATCTGCTGACTGAAGCAGTCTCTGAATTAGCTGATCCAGGTACTTCTCGCCACATAAAAATTCCTGGTAAAAGAGAGAGTTGTTATGAGACATTATGCTATAGTTTTGAGCTAGAATGTCCCCCAAAGGTCCAGGTGTTAAATGCTCAGTCCTCAGGTTGGCCTGGAAGGTGGTAGAAACCTTCAAGAAATAGGACCCAGGTGGAGGTCTTGGGTCCCCAGGGATATGCCTGCTTGGAGGGCCTTTGGGACACTGGCTGTCTCTCTTTGCTTCCAGGCTATGAAGTCAGTGGCCTTGTTTGCCATGCACTTCCACGACTGCTCTGCCACTGCAGGCCCAAAGCAGTGGGGCCAGTCAGCACTTTCCAGCCTTCCTGACAAACTGAGCCGAAACACACATTCTCCTTTTAAGTAATTTATCTTAGTTATTTGTTACAGAAAGCTGACTGAAACACCTGATTTTTAGAGTGAAGGAAAGTTAATTTCTTTACAGTTATTAACAGCAACAACAGACCACTAATGTTCTACAGTATAAAAGTGCACACAGCTGGAGGTCCCCTGGATGCTCGCTTTCTTCCCGTTCACCTCTGCTCTGTCCCAAAGCTACTGCCTGCATGCTATGACCCTTAGTACTCTTCTAATCACATCTGCAATAATCTCCTTCTAAATTATTCACTCCTGCTGGCCTCTTTACTGTTCTTCATACAGACGTTTCCTCCAGAGACTGAACCCAGAACCGTGTACATACTAGGGAAGTGCTCTGCCACTGACCCAAGCAGCTAGTGCTTCTTAACTTCTGAGACAAAGGGTCTCTCTAGGTTGTTCGGGCTGGCCTTGAATTTGTGATATTCCTTCCTCAGCCTCCTGAGTTGATGGGATTAGACATGTGCTATCATATCCCTCTAGATTTTTAAAAATTTTACTTGTAACTGACAAACCATATTTATGGTGTACACTTTGATGTTCTGCTATGTGGTCTACAATATGAAATGATCAAATCAGGCTAATCAACAAACCCATCAGCTTACAAAGTTACCACTGTTTTTGTGGTGTGAACATCTGAAATCTACACTTACAGTTATTTAAAAAAATACAATGAATTATTTACTATAGCAACTATTCCCTACAATAAATCACTGGATCACATTCCTTCTATCTAATGGAAACTGTACTTTTTGATCAGCATCCTCTTTCTCCATCTTCCTGCTTACCACTTCAACAGGTTTTAGTGTTTTACTGCTACATTTTTGTCCATTGTGTTTTCAAACTTCCTTTTCACTAACATGGACTATTTCCCTTCTTTCCAATAGGCTGGTCGGTGATTACTGGAACACACCACTATAATTTTCTTTATTTTTTCTAATTCTGTCAATGCTAATTAATAACATAATTAGTACTTATGCTGATATCAGATATTTTATAGGTATAAAGCCAGTTGCAGGCTGGGAATATAGCTCAGTAGCACAGTGCCTGCCTAGCAAGCACACAGTCGTGAGTTCAATCCCCAGTACCAAAAAAACCCAAACCAAAACAAAAAAAAAACCCCCCAAAACCCAGTTACCTTGCCTCTGTTTAACAAGTAAGACAGCCAAATGTACCTATAAACCCATTAAAAAATATTACAGATAATAAGAATGTGACTGTTTTAGGGAAAACTGTCACCACTAAAAACAATTGAAATAATATGATATAAAGAAGCTGGACATGAAAGACTATATATATTAGTTGGTTCCATCTAAATAAAATGTCCAGACCAGGTGGCTGCCTGGGGTGGGGGGTGAAGGATGAAGGCTGAGGGCAGAACTTCTCTTGGAGTAATGAAAACGCTGTGCAAGTGACGGTGGTGATGTACAAAGCTGAACGCTACTAAACTTCACACTTCAAATGGGAAAACCTTTTAGAAAGAATGTGGTGTAGAGAATATGGCCAAACATGTTTGGTTAATATTGTGTGTTTCCTGAGGAAAGGGAAGTTAGCAAATATTTTCTCCTTTTCGACATGGCTGCTATGTTCCTGTGCAAGAAGTGGCATAAGATATTCTGAAATTGATAAAGTTATTAAAAAAAGACATTTCCTTTTAGACGTTTATTCTGAGTATAGAATGGGTCAGAATCAAGTAAAAGAATTATCACATGAACCAAGGAAAAGGATCAAAACTTTCTGCCTTTTTCACATAATTCTTTATGAAACAGTTCATTCCCCTCTTGTGGCAGCAGGAACTTTTCTGTGCTTTGTCATTGATGTATTCATGTTAGGAGTCCTGGGTAAGTGGGATTTAGGTAGCTTCATGTTAAAATAAGTTTCACAGTGTCCCTTCCCATCAGCATATGACAGCAGGCAGACTTCTAAAATGCTCCTGGTGTATACACCTTTCATAATTTCCTTTTTAGGGCGTTATGAACAGTCAGTAATATTACCTTAATGTCACGAACTTCATATGCTATCCTGTGGTCAGTGACTCTATCCTGGGTGAAATTATATGTCCGAATTCTCTCTGACTGGGCTCTGGTTCCCACCTGTGGCACAACAGAAAGCAATTCATATTTTAGTAACTTTCATCACAATGGAAAGGGTATTGGTAAATGACTTTCTTATTTTAATAGTTCAGGTTTTTTTTTTAAAGTAACATATACAAAGTGACCCAGGCAAGAGCAGGCAGAATTTAATGTTAGGACTACAGGCTTGGGGTTAGTGAGGCAGCTCAGTGACAGGGCCCATGTTTAACGTGCCCAAGGCTTCAGTTCCATCTTCGACACGACCAAAACAACAAGAGCAACAGCAGCAAGAAGACTCCAGGTTTGTAGACCTTACATACAGAATGAGAATAAATGTCTATTACTATTTCAAATTCCAAATTTTAAAACTCTATTAATCCGTTTTCTACCCCAATCATTTCAGTTCTCCCTGTTGTGTTCCCCATAATTCAAGTGGGAAACTGACATTCCATTTTCAATGAGTATTTCCTACAGCTTCCTATCCCAGGCTTTGATAAAGACTCTAGAACAAAGACTACCTTCAATTCATCCTATTCTCTGTCATTTCCAATTGGTATCAACATCTTTTATTATATTCTGGTTTTTATATTTCTAGTATCAGTTTGTTCACTCACATTCCTGCAAGGATCTCCAGATAAAGCTTTCATTTTTTTCTGCTCATATCATGCTGCTTTGTGTCATGTTTCTATGGCTCAGTTTTTTCTTTTCTTTTCTTTCCTTTCCTTTCCTTTCCTTTCCTTTCCTTTCCTTTCCTTTCCTTTCCTTTTCTTTTCTTTTCTTTTCTTTTCTTTTGGAAATGGGGTCTCACTACGTAGTTCTGGCTGGCCTCAAATTCACTATGAGCCTAGGCTGGCCTCACACTCATGTCAGTCCTCTTCAGCCTCCTGAGTGCTGGGATTACAGGTGTGCACCACCACGCCGGCCTTGAACCAGTTTGCTGAGTAAGTTTTCTTTGGTTCTTTTTTGTCTACTAAGCAGACACAACTAAATGTTCATGGTACTTCCTAATATAGCAAACCCTCCCAATGCTATTTCTCAAAATTATGTGACAGAATCCTCTGTAAAGCCACTTAGGGTAGCACATCATTTTTATGTGTACACCTACTCATTCTACAAAGCATCATCTTAGCTGGGTGCAGTGGCACATGCCTGTAATCCCATCTACTCAAGAGGCTTATTTAGGAGGATCAAAAGTTCAAGGCTAGCCTAAACAGTTTAGAAGGGCTTGGGATATAGCTCAATGGTAAATTGCCCCTTTGTTTGATTTCCTTGTACTGGAAAAAAATCACCTCATGTAATATGCCTTTCCTAACATCTCTACCCTTGTGATTGCGGTAACTGAAATATATTCAATCCCTCCTCTGAAACCTTTAACACTTGAAATTTTCTTCATGATACACCACAGTTCACCTCATACTATGGTTACTTACATTATATTAAATCTGCTTATCTCCCCAGCATATGATATACTCAGCATTCTCTCTCAATCACTATTACCTTTGCTTTTTTTCTGGTGGCGGCGATCCAACCCAGGGTCTTGCATTTTCTAACCTAGTGCAGTATCACTGACCACACACCTAGTCCCTCACCTTTACCTTTTAAGATTAAAAAAAAAAAATTTTTAGAATTCACCTTTGTAAACCATAAGGCAAACAATATGAAACTAATTTTTTTTTTTTGTACCAGGGATCGAACTCACAATCTCACGCTTGCCAGGCAGGCACTTAAGCTAAATTCCCGGCTGAAACTAAATTCTTGATCATCAGGAAAATTTTTAAAAATTAAGAATTCCTAAAACATTCTCCAGGCCATCTATTCTGACAGTCAGGTTCGGAAACTATTATTGCAAAGTACATTACCACCCAGGATTCCACTCCAGATCAATTAGACCAGAACTCCAGGATTTGGGCAGCTAGGCGCCTACGAAGACCTCTAGGTGCTAAGTGTGGGAAGGGCGAGGACCAGGCATCATGCCTTCTGTATAAAAGCCCTACACATACTGGTTGAGGAAAAGTTCTAAGCCTTGGAAATCCCTACTAAAATAGTTTAGTCAACTGGCCAAGTATGTGAGAGGTAGGGTGACCTTTTTTGGCTCTTCAAATCAGACTACTAAAGAATGGATACATACAATTTGCATAAGGTCAATCTTAAATATTTAAAAAGTCACCATGTGGAACCTCTAGTGCCACAATGTTAAAAGGCAGGTAGATGCCCATGTCTTTTATTAGTTCAAATTTGGCAGAATCCACAGTATTTATCACTTACTCGCCACAGAAGTGTAAATGGGCATTTCTATCTGCAAATTATATACTGATGCAGCTCCACAATCTGGGATTCCCACACAGAGTACTAACATATTATTTACCCCACCACTTTTGTGATCTTCAGGTTAGAATGTGGGTAAAGAAAGCTAGAAAGACAAACATATGAAAAGACTTAGATATATATAGATGAAAAGTTTTAGTATAGCATTTACATTTATGCACTCATTAACCTAAAAGGCCACAAACTCTTCTAAACTTGGCTTACTGAGCCTCATCTACCTGCAGATGACACCAAAGCACAGTTAGCCCTGCGTTCTACTTTCTCTTCCAGATTCTCTGAGAGAGAAACTTTACTTTCAGAATTTAATATTTTGTTTACTTAATGACATTTATTCAGTTTATATAGAATTTATCCACTTATGTATTTGAATGAATTGTAGCATAAATGTAGTATATTTTACAAAATCTAATAAGTACTGACAGGAATACAATGATATGTCAATCTTCCTCTTATTCCTTACTCCATTACTAGCAATCACGATCCCCTAATTTTTGCAGTGCTGTTTATATTTGATCCAGAGAGTTACAATAAAAATATAGGTCTTTAAATAAAACATCTGAAAATCTAAATTTCTAAAGAAAATACTTTTTTTCAGATAAGTCTTGCTATTTGTAGTCCAGGCTGGCCTTAAATTCAAGATCTTCCTGCCTCAGCATCCTGAGTGCTGAATTCATAAGTACGCATCGTCAAACCTAGCCCTGGATTATTTATCTTTAAAACCAATTTTTGGGTTGGGGATATAGCTCAGTGGCACAGTGTCTGCCTGACAAGCACAAGGTCCTGAGTTTGATTCCTGGTTAAAAAAAAAAAAAAGAAAGAAAAAGAAAGAAAAAAACCTCTACTAATTTCCTCTTAAGACAGTTATGATGTAAGCACTTGAAGAAAATAACTGGGAAATAATTTTGTCTTTCTAGGTCTCATTTACTCATCTGCACACTGGCATGCCTAAATTCAATTATAATCCATCAGTCCATAGGATATAAACCACTGCTAATTTACAAATAAACATGCTCTCCTACTTTGTAAGATATTTCCATTTATTCAAAGTAAACACTATTTTCTGCATAAAACAGTGACATTTTGGGAGCTCATTGTGGGAGCGTCACCAAAATTTGAGCTTAGCCGGGGCTACCTAGTGAGTTCAAGGCCAGCCTGGACTACATACAGATATCCTGTCTTAAATAAGTAAAAATAAAATAGTGATCTCTTTTTCTCTGTTTTTTTTTTTTTTTTTTTTTGGTACTGGGAACTGAATTCACAATCTCACACTTCACCAGTCAGTCACTTGTGTCACTGAGCTAAATCCCTGGCCTCTCTTTCTTTTTGAGACAGGGTCTTTGTATTCCAAGCTGGCCTTGAATTTGTAGTGATCCTCCTGTCTTAGCCTCCCGAGTGCTGGGATTACAGGCATGCACCACCATGCCTAGTTCTAAAATGGTGACTTTCTGTTTAGAGTATTTAAATTATTACACTAAATACGTCTTACCTGAAGTTTTCTAGCACTTTGTTGCTGACACTTGTCTTTCTCAATAATCTGCTGGTAGAGTCTAGCTCTTAACACACGCAGAGCTATTTCTTTATTTTTTAACTGTGATCGTTCTTGCTGGCATTCTACTACTAAACCTGAAAAACAATAGAGACCAACAATAACCACAATAGGACCGACTGAGGTATAACTAAGGGGCATTTTAAAGAGGATAGGTTGCTGGGCATGGTGGCGCATGCCTGGAATCCTGATTCAGAGGCTGAGGCACTGCAAATTTTGAGGCCGGCCTGGGCTACATAGTGAGTTCAAGGTTAGACTGAACTAAAGTATGGGGGGGGGGAGTTAATCACAAAAAGATCACACACAAGATTAAAAACAGATTTAGCACAATTCAGAAACTAACAGTAATAGCTGTAGGTGACTGCTTAGACTCTATCGATGAATGAGATACGGCAGTATTTCAGATGACAAGGAAGAAAGCAGCAGGCAATATTGCACACTTGCTTTTATTCCCTGAGTTCTTTTTTTTTTCCCTGTTAATTTGTGCAGGGATTTCTGCAGCTTAACAAAGAGAAACCTGCTGCCACCCCCTATGTGGGGCTCCATTCTCTGTCTACTCAAGGAATATTCAGCCTCTCCCCTTCATTCACAACACACACACACACACCTGATGTTTTAAAAATAAGTTGATATACTACTTGCAAAACCTTGGATTTGGTAACTAGGACTATATCCTCCACCCTGGAAAAAAGAAGTGATCTATTTTGGCACATGGCTTTAGAGGCTGGAAAGTCCAATATTGGATAAAGGATTAATTGCTGCATGATCCCATGGTGGAGGTCATTACATGGTAAGGCAAAGCCAGCAAGTAATTCCTCAAAAGTCAAGTGTGATGCCATACATCCGTAATCCCAGCACCATGGGAGGCTGAGGCAAGAGATCAAAAATTAGAGTCCAGCCTGGGCATCTTAGTGACTTAATGAGACCCTGTCTCAAAAATCAAAAAGTGCTGGGGATGTGGCTTAGAGGCTCTGGGTTGAATTCTCGGTGAAAAAAAAAAAATTAGAGAAAATATTTCAGAACTGAAAAAACATGAGTCTCCAGATTAAAAGCAACAAATACAACAAATGAAAAAGACTTAAGTGTTCCAAGCAAAAATGACTAACAACCAAGGATCCAAGATCAATGAAATATGAGGTTAAAATAAGGCTATTTTCAGGTATATGATACCTCAAAATGTTTATATCTTGGTTTTCTGAGGAAGCTACTTAAAAATGAGTTTAACTAAAATGAAAGTAAACTAAGGGAGATGACAAAGAATCCAGAGGATAGGAAGATCCAACAGAAAACAGAAATGAAATGAATGGGCAAATCTCTGGCAGTGCCTTAGAGAGAACTAGTCCAGTTGGGACCAAGACGATGGAGTCTCTAGAAACCACTGGACCTGGAAAAACGGAGATTAATTGCATTTCACAGAGACTTCAAAAGATGCACAAAAGCTTCGAGTCAAAGAAAAGAAAGCAAAAAGCCAGGCATGGCAGCACACGCCTATAATTTCAGTACTCAGAAGACCAAGGCAGGAGAACTGAGAGTATGAGGCCAGTCTGGGACACACAGTAAATTCGAGGTATGCCTGGAACGGAGTGAGACCCTCAAAAACCAAACCAAACCAAACCAAACCAAAACAAAACAAAACAAATGAGACATAAGGCAAATATAAATAATAAGGTAATTATTAATTCTAGAGAAAGAAACTATACTACTTGGCTCAGCAGCAAACACTACTTACTTGCTCATTTATATGAAAACAATGAAAATTAATTTTGCAAAATATAAATACTTGGGAAAGAGGGGACTAAAGAGCCAAAATTTTCATCTACTACATTATGAAATCTACAGATAGTCTCTATTATTAATTGATCATGAGACTATATGCCTGTTATTTAGAAATATTGTAATTATGAGAAGAAATAGCTAAAAGAATTTATTGAAGTTTCCTGTAGGAAACAGAAATTTAGGGTTGAGGAAAGAGAAAGAAGTAGAAATGACCCATGAGGTTGTTTTTTTTTTTTTGTGATAGAAGTTTACTATTGGATTTTAAAAACCACATATATGGGTTTGGCATGGTGGCACACGCCTATAATCCCAGCACTCAGCAGGCTGAGGCAGAAGGACTGCCACAAGTTTGAGACCAACCTGGTAAAGAGTTGAAGCCCAGCCTGAACTGCATAGTAAAGCCCTGTCTCAAAACAATAACAACAACAAAAAAGAAAATAAAACAAAAACACCCACATACATGTAATATAAAAGGTAATTTAAAGTAGAAAAGAAAGTTAAAAGTTTACTCTGAAAAGTATTAGAAATACTGTCGATGCACACGTAACATTTTGGTCAATGACAGGCTGCATATCTGACAGTAATTCCATAAAATTGTATCACCTACTGACATCATAGCCATCTTAGCTTGTGAACGCCTATGTGTTTCTCACAGTGATGAAACTGTCTTAGGGTGCACTTGTCAGTGCATATCATAGTCTGATATAGTGTGTGCCTCAGATCCTAGTACTGGCAGACTGAGGGAAAAGGATCACCATGAGTTTGAGGCCAGCCTGGGTTACATAGTGAGTTCAAGATCAGCCTAAACTATGTAGTGAGTCTCTGTCTCAAAGAAACAAAAGCAAAAACATTAAGGACTGGAAAACTGCCTCGTAGTATATCAAAGTTAGCAATATTCAAAATAATAGCAGAGCCTAACTGACTAATGCAGCTAGCCGTCCACTACAAGGTGACAAAGCGTCCACAGCAGGGCCAGGTCCTGTACTGCTTCTATGTTGTGTCTGTATTTGGGCCAGAGCTCCTCTGACTGCTCCTCCCTGTCCCCCACTCCTAAGCAGGTTCTCTGAACATCTGCTCACCACCTGTACCATTTCCAAAAAGAGAGAGACTATAAACACAACAGAGATGGCGGATCCACCATCCCAGCATCAGCGTAAGATTCTGTATAAGGACTAAACATCAACACCAAGCTCCTTCATTCCAAACGCAGAACATGTGAAAAAAAGATAAAGGCGCAAAACCAAAGGGATGTGTTTACCTGTGGGGATATGGACCAGCCTGACAGCACTGTCTGTGGTATTCACATGCTGCCCCCCTGCTCCTTTAGCTCGAAATGTATCTATGCGCAAATCCCTGTGGTCCACTTTGACATCTACCTGGAATAAAAGACACAGCATAAGTAATTCTACATTCTATGGATACTTTTTAGTTTTTGAGACAAAGTTACTATATAGGCCCCTCTGGCTTTGAATTCCCCATAGAGGCCAGGCTGACCTTGAACTTGCAATTCTCCTGTCTTAGTCTCTTGAGTGCCACCAAGCCTAATAAGAATATTTGAATATTAAATTTATTTTGAGATTTTTTTTTCAAATAAACTGAATAAGAATTAGACTAATTAAAGAAATAACTTACACCAAAGAAAGGACCATAAACCCTTCATTTCAGTCAAGAGTGCTCTGACTGTATATGTATTCTGTGGACAAAAACCTTAAACATTATGTAATATTGGTGGCACATGCCTACAGTCCCAGCACTCGGGAAGCTGAGGTGGGAGGATCACTGTGAGTTCAAGACCAGCCTGGGTTACACTGTGAGCTCAAGCCAGCCTGAACTGCATAGCAAGACCCTGTCTCAAAATAGACCCTCCTCCCAAAAATTACTTAGTAATTTACTATTAGTAATGTTGGTATTATAATTTTGAAAATATTTTTATATAATTATAATAACAAATAAATACATTAAAATAATTATGAGATAAGATTTTTTTACTCTAAGTGGAAAGAGATAAAATGCAAGAAAATGAAGAGAAGAAAAATTTCTGTAATGCTGAATTTGAACTGGTAGTATGAAACTGATTATAAAACATGGTTCTTAGTCTAAAAGTAGGGATACTTTAGTAATAGTGCGCATGTCTAGTACTCAAGTCCTCATTTCTGGGTGCCCCCACTGACTCCAGGCTGAGAGACATGGTCTGAGATGGACTGGCTCCAGGTCTGAGATAGGAGAATACAAGATGGGTCTGGGGTAGCTAACTGTTCCAGAAAGCAAGACTCAAACACTGATGACAGTAAAGGAGAGAGGTCACCCTAAAAGGGATAGTATCAGCCAAGTTTGGGACAATTTGAGCAGGAAAAAGAATAATGATTATAACTTGTTGGATTAAAACATACATCTATGATTCTATAATAAAGTTAGTATATGCAACTTAATATGACTTTATAATGACATCAAGTAAAAGAGAAAGAAAGTGTAATGGGGAGGGAAGAGACAGCAATAAGGAGAGCAGTTCTTTATAGAAGAATGCCAGTTAATAAATGTAGAGAGGATGACAGAGAATCACCATTTTGAGACCCCAAACTAAACAAGTGATTCATGAGGGGATCTTAAATGTTAAATGTTAAAACCATGATGGGGCCAGAGACATAGCTCAGTAGCATGGAACCTGCCTGGCTAGAAAGTCCTGAGCTCAATTCCTGGTACAAAAAGAAAAAGAATGAAAGGTTATTGTGGACAGGATATGTGTACTGTAGCAATTACTTAGTATTTGAAAAGGAGATGATATACTTTCCTGTACAATGCTGATTTGTTTTGGTCACCATCTTAACTAAATGTTCAAACTAAGCCTCATGAAAAAGGTAGAATAATGTGATATTATGCACCTCCAGCAGCCACGTGACTTATAGCGACTATGAAATATTCTTGCTCAAAAGCTGTAAATTGAGGTGGGAACGGTAGTACAGTTCTGTAATCCCAGCATTCTAGGAGATGGAGGCAGGAGGACTGCAAATTTGAGCCCAGCCTGAGAAACTTAGGAAGATCACTTCTCAAAATAAAAAGTAAAAAACTGAGCTGAGGCCAGACATGGTAGTGCAACAGTTGGGAGTCCCAACATTTGGGAGACTGAGGCAGGAGGACTGTGACTTCAAGAATTCAAGGCCAGCCTAGACTAAATAGTGAGACCCTCAACAAAACAAATAAATGCCAAACAAACACAAAGCCTGGGATGTAGTTCAGTGCAAAGGCTCTAGGTTCCTAGTATCACAACAACAATAAAACCACACTCACATACACAAACACAAAAACAAAAGACAGGGCCGGGGATTTACCTCAGCAGCACAAACACCTGGCTGGCAAGTATGAGGTTGTGAGTTCCATCCCCAATACACACACACACACACACATACACACAAACAAACAAAAGCCATAAAAAGACTTTTGGATTGATTGAGAAAACCATAAAATTGATTAGATACTAGATAATATTATACAATCACGGTCAATGTTCATAGATAATATTGTACGGAAGAATATTTTTATTTTATTATTTTATTTTATTATTTTATTTTATTTTATTTTATTTATTTTTGTCTTTTTGAGACGGTCTCGCTACGCAGTTCAGACTGGCCTTGAACTCACTTTGTAGTCCAGGTTGGCCTCAAACTTGAAATAATCAGCCTGCCTCAGCCTCCAGAATGCTGGGATTACAAGAGTGTGCCACCATGCCTGGCTCAGAATATTCTTATTCTTGAGATATGTATGTGGGAGATTTGAAGAGTGAGGTCTCATGTTATACCATATGTATAAAGGACAAAGGGATGGCATATGAAAGAGAAAATCTATATCCTTTAAAAAACATTTATATATATAAATACACATACATATAACATACAGGAATCAGCAAATGTGAGAAAACAAACAACTGCTGATACTAGGTGAAGTTTGTAAGCTTTTATTGTGATATTCTTTTAACTTTCTGTATATTTAAAAACTCAAAAGTTCAGCAAAGAAAACATAGGGACGGTATCTGTAGTCAACCAGCAGGATACAGAGACTCCACACAGATGCTGCATCTTTGACTTTGAAACAGTATCTGTGGAATTCATTGTTTTCTTAAGATAAAAGATGTCTAGCGTAAAGGAAGGGGACCAGGAGATAAATGGAGGGGAAAAGAAAGAGGAGGGAAAGAGGAAATAAAAAGAAGGTACGTGTACCAACTCCCCATGATGAATGTAATCATATACCACAAACAAGTACTGACAAACAAAGGAGACTATAAAGTCCAACTGGGAACCACAAAAAGGAGGTTCTCCTAGAAGCTACAGCTTCCCAGCACAATACCCACTGGTATGGAATGAGTGTCCGAGGCCTGCTGGCGTGGTTACCTCATCTGGTTGAGGAAGGACAATGACTGACGTGGTTCCGGTGTGAATACGCTGCATTCTTGACGACAGTCCCACTTCAGGGATCCGCTGAACTCGGTGAATCCCACCTTCATACTTCAAATGCTGATAAACATGCTCTCCAGAAATTCGGGCAGCTGCATGATGCAGTCCACCTACAAAACAAATTCTGAAGTATCAGTGAGTTAGACATGGGGGCAACACACCTGTAATTCCAGCAGTTTAGAAGACGGGCGAGAGGACTGCAGGCTCACGCACAGGCTGGCCAACGTACTGCCTGGCAACACCCTGGGGATGAAGCTCAGTGCAAAGGCCGTGGGTTCCATCCCCGGGGTGACGAAACACAGAGGACGGATTGAGGAATGCTGCTGTGAGAGGGAGCCCCATTCTAAGCCTCTTTCATCTAAAGACAATGTAAGTAAAATACCTCCGATAAGAACACAGTCTAAAATTGTATTTTCCTAATGAAAATATATTAATATATAAAGGGAAATACAACAAAATATTATTTATGGCTATAATCATATAGATATGATTTTTGTTTTGCTTATTCAGACAGTGTCCAGCTATGTAGTTCAAGCTGGCCTTAAACTCACTATGTAACTTTTTTGGATTGTGAGGAAAATTAGAAAGAGAATTACAATACTTGGATGACTGAACTCAATATTTTGGTTTACAATAGGAAGAGGGCTTACTTTTTCTTTTTTCTGTTTATTTGGCTATAAACATTTTGATAATGTTTATAATCAAGTTCTCAGACTTGATGTGCTATGGGTATCATGGAATATATGAGAATAAAAATATATTTCTCTCTCTCTCTGTCCCTCTTTCTCTGTCTCTCTGTCTTCAACTTCTGAATTCTTTTGACATGCCCCTTAATATAGTAGTATAAAAGATGCTCCAGGATTATCAAACATTTCTCGTCCTAAGAGAAATACTCTTAGAAGGTATGCCTGAAATATACAGTGGGTGTTTAAATTCTAAACAATTTTTAGAGTGAAAGACACATTATCATAAATCTGTCTCAAGGTGCTCTCCCTTGCTTGGAACACACTTATCCCACTGTTCCCGCCACTTTCTGAAGCAGTCCGGCAGTCATTTTTGTATCTTCACAAAGTGTGATCAAAAGCACGGTGAATGCTGCTACGTCATGCCATCCAACAGAAAGACACAATGTAAACACATCGCAGCACTGTGAATCCACCTTATTCACTAGATCTGGCTCTACACAACTCCCAAAAGTCATAGTGACCATGAAAGGTAAACATTTTGAATTGATTCTGAACATTAAGGCAGCCATGACAGAGCAACTTAAGAGACTCATAAAGCAGGACTTCTAACACTGCTTCAGCATATGCCAAGATAAACAAAATAAAAAATGAGGGGGATTAATGGCAGTGCATCTTTTACTGCAATAATTTTTTTAAAAAGTTAAATATTCACTTTACTTTTTGATCACGTTGTGTACATTTGGGAATTTTGTGTGGACGGCTTGCAACTGATGTTAGTAAAAGCTGCCCTTGGGTTCTTGATGTTACTATCTAGTTGCTCTGCGTGTTCTTTTGTGGGGACTCAAATTAAAAACTAAGCTACCACAGATGCTGACATCTTCCTAAGATGCTTCTAATGAAGACACAGTACCTAAAGTCAGTTAACCCAGCCAGTTTCTAGCCTGTATGTTAGACAAAAAGTAGGAAATGCCTTAGGAACCAAAGAGTGACATACTTTATTAGTAAGTTCAACATAGTCTTCCTCCAGCAATAGAGCAAAGTACTGTTAATATTGAAAAAAGATGAAGCTACTAACATGCATGTAGGGGACATGTGACATGAAAAAATTAAGTTACAATCTGTGTGGAAAGACAGACACATTAGAAAAACATACCCAGGAACTGAAAGTGAAATCATGACGTTTTTTATGGTGGTGCTGGGGACTAAAGCTAGGCCTTTGCATGTGCTATGCAAGGCCCACGCAAGTGCTACACAGTCTACCATTGGGCTACATTATAAGGCCTCACACTCTTTTAAAATTATTCCCCTAGGCAGGCAGGTAGCTCAAGCCTATAATCCCAGCACCGTAAGAGGCTGAGGAAGGAGGATTCGAAGTTCAAGTTTAGCTCGGGCAACTTAATGAGACTGTGTCCCAAAATTAGAAAAATAAAAAGGGCTGGAGATGTATCTCAGTACAAAGATGCTGGGTTAAATCTCTCAGTACTGTAATTAAAATTTTTTTTCTTCACTCCCCTTATTTTATGTTGAGTACAAATATTTTATACAAGCTGAAAAGGAGAAGGCTACAACTTTCCTATATAAATTGAAAAAGTCCATGATAGGCTGAGTGGATTCAAATTCAAGCTCCTCTTCCTAGTCCTGTGCCCATGCTCAACTTACTGAATTGGTCCTTTGCTGGTTCCCTTATTTATAAAACTCTGTAAGTAAAATATATAAGTTTGGAGTACTATACACTTGAAAGATTGAAGCGAGTGTGATGTAAAGATTATGTGAGCATGATGACATATGCAGAACATTTAGTACAAAGTTGACATTTAGCTGCTAACAGGCAGTAGTAGTAACAGAAATGACACCATTGGCTCTACCAAGATCCCGGCAAACTAACTGAGACATAAACTGAGAATGGTGACACACACCTGTAATCCCAGTCCTTAGGAGGCTAAGGCATGAGTCTGAGTCTGCCTGGACTACGTACTGAGTTCAAGGCCAGCCTGAACTATGTAATGAGACCCTGACTCAAAACCAAACCAAATCAAACATGACATACAGCTGGGGAGTTGATACACCCCCTAGGCAAGTACAGTGAAGGTGTATTGCTAGACTTGCCATACGATTACTTTCAGTACTCATTACTGACAAATAGATATAAAAAGGCATTTGCCAGATTAGTAGATACATACCAGGTGCCAAGATGTATTAATCTGCTCAAGTGACAAAACCACATTTGGTACAACAGCTGTACCACCTGGTTAAGCTTGGATAATTAATTATAATAGTGTCCAAGATCTCTGTCTTCTACACAGGCCAAGAAAAAGAGCTGAATGGCAATGTGGTGGGAATTATCACTCCTGTATATTTCAAGATTTTCATGGTTGCACTAATCTTGCACTTGCCAGGCAGGTTCTTGTGCCACTGAGCTAAACCCCTCAGCCCCTATAAAATAATTTTTAAAAAATTGACACTATTATAACCAGTTAGAAGAAGAAAAAGATGTGGATAAGGAAAGATTCCACTTTAAGAAAAGAAATAAAATAATCCACCTTACAAAATACACATTGTGAGTTCGATCCCTGGTACCAAAAAACAAAAACAAACAAACAAAAAAACTATTTTATAACTTCAGTGAATAGAAGTTTACTCCAGGTCTTCAATTTTAAAGGTATATGAGTGAAATATTTTAAATGCTTTTTTAAAAGGACATTTAAAAATATCTTTATTTTACTTTGCCAATGAATAAGTGTTTTTTCCAACCATTGTTAAGACTGTTCTCAATACCTGGAACAGAATCTTTCTTCCTGTTATTAAGTTCATATCCCTTTTATTCCTGAAAGTTCTATTTAAAATATATATCTCAAACATCATTGATGGCACTTCCTACTATTCTCTATTTTTTGAGACCTACAATGCTTTTATTTTTATATCAATAAAAATATCAATTATATCAATGCTTTTCCTTTTAATATCTATTTTTATTAGTATGTTTACAGTACATGATTACATGCACTGTGACTACACAGTTAATATATGTACATAACACATCGTAATTCTTATGTCACTACTCTGTCTTTAGAATACTGCCATTTCAGATTAAAATTTCCTTGAAACTTTCTCCTCTTTTGCTTCCATAATACTGTATTGTTCTTATCTTTTTCCTGCATTTATGAATTTTCTTTCTTTTGCTAACTATTCTTTTTCTAAATATGGCCATTTTCCAAGGTTTGGTGTTGCAATTTCCCTCTAGAAACTCCCCCTTGTGTATTCTCTCAGAATCAGACATCAATTCTGTGTTAATATCTATCACACATCTTTCTTTCCTGAATTTTGTTCTCTCACAAAGGCTACACAAGTTCAGTATTTACTGGATATTTCTTCATGCTAGTTGCTATAACCTCAAACTTAATTTAATTTAAAAACACTCACCAGAAGCTGGGAATGTAGCTCAGTGGAAGAACGCTTGCCTAGCACATGCAAGGCCCTGAGTTTGATTCCCAGCATTAACAACAGTAAGAAAAACCAAAAAACCTTCCTCACTATTCTTTCCAAATGGGCTCTGCTTCCAAACTCAGTGACATGAGTAAATATCACAGTCTCCCCAGCTAAAAAGGTTGGAACCCCTGTGGCTCATCTCTTG
>PVJX010003640.1:0-25000 GCA_004027295.1 Dolichotis patagonum | reverse complement strand
AAAGTTAGAGTAGCCAAGCACATGCCTGTAATCCCACCACTCGAGAGGCTGAGGCAGGAGGATCGGCTCGAGTTAGATGCCAGCCTGGGCTACACAGTGAGTCCAGGCTGCCTGAACTACATAGTGAGACCCTGTTTGAAGATTTAAACAAACAAACAAAAAAAAAAAAAAAAGGAAGCCACAGTAAATGGAATAAAGGTAACATGTGAGTAATTTTCAATGTTACAATAAAATTATTTTACTGACCTCCAGTAGTTCTTCCAGATGTCACCTCTAAAATAACATCATTTTTGTCATATTTTTCCTTTGGCAACAGACTCTGAAAAAGCTGGACAAGGGGGAAAAATACAGCTTTAGTATAAAGATTTTCTTCTGTATACTACCATTACTTGGACTTAAATAAAAGGCAGCAATGGTGTGTAGATTTTCTTTGGTATGCTATTATTATTTGAACTTAGATAAAAGCCCTGAAAGCAATTTTTAAAAAATCAGTAATGAACAAAATCCCATAGTGTATCAAGGAGGTTAATCCTAAAATACTATAAGAAGCAGAACTTCTTAGACTAAAATAGGTGATCAAGTCATGTCAACAATGAAATTGTTTGTCTAGACATTTTCTACAATGCTATCAGGTTATCTTAATTTTCTGAAATGCAGTTTAGATCAAAGTCTACTCAAGACTTCAGATCAAAGTCTACTTAGATCAGTGTTCTACTCAATTTTCTTCAGATTTTGGCACTTGTAATTAGTTCTGAACAGTTGCTTCTTTCATCTAATGAATGAGGCAAAGCTTTGAAAATTTTCATCTTAAAGAAATGAACACCTTTAACATATAACTGTGTATTTTCCCTGCCACAGAGGATGGAAGATGACGTGGTATGCCTTGCCTTTTTAGTGGGGTTACTCTGTTTAAAGATTATGTTGAGGACTCCCAAGAAAAGGCTCAAATAGTTTCTCAGCCAAGAAAAGGAATTCCTCATAAAGGATGAATCAACATTCCTCTTAGAAAAGGGAGACGATTTTCTTATTATGAAAAGGTCTTTTGAATCACACTGAAAGTACTTATGTGTTATTACTCTCCCTACTGCCAATTTCTGAAATACTCCATCTCTGTTAAAAAATTATACAGTCAGTGGGATAGAATATTAGGAGTCAGATGTCTTCCTTTTATCTTTGATTAAACTTTGATACTAATAACCTATACTTAACCCTTCTGTCCCATCAAAAGCCCCCTCCCTGGATTCCCATGGTAAGGAAGTCAAAGGCAGGATGATGGCAAATACAACAGAAGGAAACATGCTACACAGTAGTATGTGTTCTTCACTGTCTTTGTAGATAAACTATCCATTGAGCTAGAAGGAAAAAGTCTGTTTATATGGGAAGTATCAGCTGGTACTAATGGAGTATCATGGATTTTAAGAAACCCCAGTATGCTGAAGCCTTAACTAGACCTAATAAGGACTTGTATTAACTGTCTATACACCCCTGGGCTCATTCCATTCTATCCATAGTGCAAATTTTCAATCCTTAGTTAACACAATCATCACAAGCCTATCCTATCCCCTTCTGCCACTTAAAAACTCTGGACTCTTCCCTGTGGAAAATAAAGTTTTTTCCCCAGCATGTGTCTTTTTGCCTGGCAAGGTAAAAGATTCAGCTATAAATCCGCCCCCCTTCCCCCGTGTCTCTCTTTTATTCACTCACACTGCAGCTTTTCAGCCTCATTCTGCAGCAAATTACTGCACAAAGCCCAGCTAAGTACTTACACAAGAAAACGCTTCGTAAGCCAGTGTTTGGGAAATAATTTGAGCAGCAAAGTATAGTCTAGCAGGAAGAATATTTTAGCAGTACTGAGATTGATTAGTCTATGCCCTAAAACATACCTCACTGTACAGTGTGTTGATTTTTTGATAAATGTTGAGCCTTTCTTCTAATGCAAGTTCTTGTAACTGTTTTTCCTCTTGTTCATTTAGACCTAAAAAGCCACCAACGAGAATAATGACAGTTTTTAATTATTTGCAGGGAAAGTCTTAAATAGTTACTTCAGCTACACCCACTAAGTTTTATTTTAATTTGGAAAGCAAGGAATAATATAAAAAGAACAATTAGAATGTCACTTAACCAGTATTTGCTAACGATGTGCAAACAACTACAGCAGTGACCTTAGCTCTCCCCGAACACTGTTACTTCAAAGTCTGTAATTATAGAAATAGAGATTAAAAAAAAAAAAAGAAATAGCAATTAACCACATGAGTTTAAAAAAAAACATATAAGGCAAGTTTTAAAGTAAGTAGGGATGTGCACTTTCTGTCTGAAGATAGTCATAATTCAATACCCTGTGGTGTGATCCAACATCATTAGAACCTCTATTTGTTAAAAAACAGCCAGCAAAAAAAACCTTGAAATCTCTTGATATATTTCTATCTAGCATATTAAAAAAAAAAAAAAAAACCATGTGGCTCAAACAAATACATCTTTGTAACCTGGAATCAGTGGTTCTTTTCTTTTCTTTTGAAACAGAGTCATGCTATGTAGGTCAGTCTGGCCTTGAACACACTATGCATACCAGGCTGGCCTCAAACTTGCAGTGATCCTCCTGCCTTAGCCTCCTGAGTGCTAGGACTATAGGCATGTGCCACTTTGCCTGGCTCCTATCTTTCCAAAAACAGAAAATTAAATCATGGAACTGTAGCAAAATAAGATGATATAGTGGCCAAGTACGATGATCTTTTACTCCACTGCTTTAGACGACTAGTATGTGTCAATGCTAACAACCTCAAATTGAGGTAGAAATCTTTGATTCTTAGTAATTATAAGGCAGAGAACAGAAATGAAGAATAATAGCTACAAAGGAAAAAAGGAGAGGATCTGCCCCTTGGAATACCCTTCTATCCCTCTTAGACACAAGCTTTCTTTCTCAATAAATACTTCCTACTCTTAAAAATATATATAAAAAGGAAAAAAAGGCACTTTATAAAGTCTTTCTGTAATCAGAGAAGTCATTTGAGTCTGGTGGGATTCTGTGCCTCATTGATGGTTTTAATACAGTATTTAACACTTACTACGTGCTAGACACTTATAGTTGCCAAGGGCACAATGATTATAAAACATGGTTCCGGACCTCACGTGGCTCAGCCTAGAAAAGATGGATACATACATGTGATTACAACATGTGGTAAGGGCTGTGCCACTGTGTCAAGGGGCAGAAACTAGAGGCCTAATTCAAGACTTTAGAACATTATGTCTGGTTCCTAAGGCGCCAGCTAAACTAACTGTAACTCAGGATCATCTGCTGCAGAACTGTACCATCACCACTAGAACCCCACTGTGCATAAATGCCACAGATGGAAAGAGGCTGGTATCGCTCCACAGATAACTTCCTAGTTCAATGGTAGCAGAAAAACCTCTTCTGAAATCACTTGGAGTTATTTTTGTGGTCTCTTATTATTTGCTATAGGATCTGATTTAGTTCCATTGTATTATATAAATAAAGATTTGAAAGCCTATTTTATCATGTTTGGTGCTACAGGAGGTATAAAAATGAGTGAGACCCAGGTCTTGTCTTAGAGGAAGACAGTGAGGTTAGAGGCAGAGGTTAAGACAATTGCCCAAAGGACTAACACAAAATACACAAAAGTAGCTACACTTGTTTTCAGAAAGAGGTTGAAGCCAAAGTATGATATATAAGGCAAATTTTGTAAGGGTACTAACTTTTAACAAGGTGAAACCAATGAACAAAGAAAGACTCAGCTGGAAAAGAATGGATATGTTCAGGGAAGGGCAAGTTGTCTTTTTTGACTAGAAGATAGAACATGCAAAGAGAATATACTATACAAAGAGGTTAGAGTCACTCAGCAGAGATTTTTAATGTCAAACACAGAAATCTCTATAGGCAATTGAAAGCTATCAAAAATTTTTAGGTGACTAATATGATTAAGACTGTATCTGGCCTAAGCTAGGGATGGTAGTGCATACCCACAATCCCAGCACTTCTGAGGCTGAGGCAGGAGGCTCGCCACAAATTCAAGGCCAGCCTGGGCAACATAGTGAGTTTAAGGCCAGCCTGAACTACTTATCAAGATCCTGTCTCAAAAAACAAAACAAAACAAAACAAACAAACAAACAATATTGGCCTAGACAGCCCAGAGGTGAGACTTGAAAGTTAGGAACTGATTGTAATCATCTAGGTCAGAAATGCAATGAAAATTCAAATTAGTGGAGTACCTCTCTCGGGGGCCCACAATACATTTTTTTGAGTGTGTATTTCCAATTCTGTCTAATAAACTTCTTTATGCCTCTCACAGACATGTTTTGAAAGCTCTTTTTCTGTGGCAGAAATCAGTGAACCTATACCCTGCCCCAGGGGTGAGGTAAGTCCAGGTTTCCCATGTCCACTTTGGGGAACCTCTTCAGACTCCGTATGGTGACATTCCCTTTGGCAAGCTAGCTCTGGGAGACAAAGAGACATCAAGACTTGAAAATATGACTTCTAACCATCAACCTAAACAGAGTGTGAAGAGGACAGGCCATCACCTACAGAACAGAGAGAATGTAACACTGGCTCCTAATACTGACCAGGATAAATGAAAGGGACTATCAAAACATAATGGTTCTTTCAACAACAGAGCTCTGTATTCCTGTGTCTCCTTCACTAGTCAGGACAAGCCTTTCAATCCCTGGCAGGGCAGGGACAATGCCTCTCTTTAGCCTGAAGCACCTGTAAGAACATGGACCTTCAGCTCCTCTGCATCCCTTAAGGATACAGGATGGGAGAGGAGGATAAATCATAAAAAATAAAGTTATGTGGAAAAGGCTACAAAGAATACTGTAATTTAAAATCTGTACTTTTAAAAACATTGCCACTTTAGGACACAAAATTACCCAAGGTTATCCATATTTGTACTCCCTAGGCTTGTTTATAGTTCTTTCCTTCCATGCCTAACACAACTAAAATTCCTTAAAGATACTTTAAATACAAAATTAGTTGATAAGGTAAAGGGCAGAAACCTGACCTTTACAGAAACAGATTTAAAAGTTACAAAAAATGTTTTTAGGCAAAATATCTTAGATCACTTATCCTAAATAAACAAAACCAACAAAAACAGTAGACTGCTTTTCCTCTGTAAAAATGAAATTTCCAGGGCTGAGGATTTAGCTTAGCGGCACAGCGCCTGCCTTGCAAGCGCATGGTCTTGAGTTCGATCCCTGGTACCGATAAAAAAAAAAAAAAATCTTGTAAAAATGAAATTTCCTACAAATTCACAAATTCCACAGATTTCCACCGCCTTCAAAAAAAAAAAAAATCCTAGTTCCAGATTATAATGTGTGCCTCTCTTGAGACACACTATTTTGAGTGTGTATTTTCAATTCTGCCTAATATGCCTTTTTATGGCTCTCAAAATGAAACAAAAAACATGGAAAGAACAGAAAGAGGCTCAGGCAAGATACATTATGGAGGTAGATCTACTGGACTTGAATCATTATGCAGTGGATAAGGGCAGAGACTTTGGACTTTCATTGTTTAGGTTCAAATCCTGTTCCTTCCTGTATGGCTGATTAACCTTTGGTAATTTAATCTCTTAGCTTCTTCATCTATAAAATGGGGATAACAGTAACAATTCCTACTTCATAAATTTACTATGACCATTCAAAGGAGATAACATTTACAAAGTATTTAGCTTAAATTATGGCACACAGTAAAACTTAATAAATATAGCTATTACCATAATTATTATATAAAAACAGAATCGTAGAGCTAATGGAGCCTTCTGAAATGATCTAATCTAACCTATTAATATTAAACGATATAACCAAGACTGAAAGAGGTCACATCAACTTAATTAGAAAGCACTTAGTAAGCTCCTATGTATGTGCAACATTCTCAAAACTAAAATTTTAAGTGGTATTATACAATAGTAAAAAACACCTTCAATAAGGCTGCAGGAGAAACTTGTAGCACCACTAACAGAAAACAGGAACACTGAAGTCTTTGGACACCCAGGATTTCACAGGTATACTAGTGACTCAGCCTTGACTCACTGAATACTTCTAAGCTTTAATGAAACAGGATGGAACATAAGGTATAGAAACTAAAAGTCAACAGCAAAATCTGTGTAAATGTTCAATCCTGGCTTAGTCTACAATATTTGTCTCTCAATTTCTGCATATTTTGAAGATTTTTTAAGAGAAAAATGTTAAAGCAATACTAAATTAAGAAACAACTGAATTTAAAATTACAATAAAACTAGCTAAATGGATGTACCTTGATACTATACTCTTAAGTGAAATAAATCAGACACATATGTGTAAATACTGTTGTTTCTCTAATTTGTTTGTTGTTTCTCATATGTGTAAATACATTGTTTCTCTAATGTGAAAAACTGAAAGGGCAAATAAGGACCAAAATGGATAACAGATACTGTAAAACAGAAAGAAAATTTTCAAATGGGAAGGGGGACTAAGGAGGGAAGAGGAGAAAAAGAAGAAAGGGAAAAGAAAAAAAATGATTAGAAATGAAGCAAAAAATGGAAACAACGTTTTTGTAAATAAGGAGAGGAAAAGGATTGAAGGGAGGATAGGGAAATGGGAAAAAAGAATCAAGTTATAACATGTACATGTTCAAATTCCCTATAATTATTAATGTGATCATTATGTATACCAAAAATGTATCAATAAACTTAATTTTTAAAATTACAATAAAATTACCTCATAAAACTGAACACACCATATCCAAAGGACTTCAATGTGAGGACTAAAAGTACAAAACTCTTGTAAGAAAAGTAGGTGTAAACTTTTGGTGACTTTGTATGAGGCAGCAGTTTCTTTGATATGACACCGAAAACCAGAAATCTGTGGATTCCAGAACCTCGTTAGCAGGGCACTGGAGACCTATCACAATGTATGAGACTGTGACACTGTCACTCTACACTATAAACCACATGCTGAAAATGTTACACATGCTCAGCTTCCTTAGCTTAGCTCACATTCTTCCCTCTATCTGGAATCTCTTTCCTTGTTTTTCTAATACAAAAAATCATTCTTCAAAGTCTATTTCAACCATCTCTGATAGAATTAATTACTCCCTTCTTTGAGCCACTTTGAAAGCTTGGTTTATGTTGTATATCAAGCATTTGTCACATTGCATTTCACTTGTATGTGGTAGGTTTCCCAAATTAGATGGTAACCTCAAGGCTTACTCATCTTTTTGCCTGTCTCCTACACAGTGCCTGGCGTATAGTAAACCTGTGAGTGTTGGGTGAGTAAATAACTAAATTAATGACTGAGCTAATTGTAACAAAGTTTTAGAATACGTCACTTTAGTTAGACTTCTGAAATCTAAAAACTATTTTAGATATTTCCATTTTGAAATTGTGGGCTGGTCATATGCATACATATAAATATATATAAAATACACACATACACATATACACACATATGTATATAAAATTTGGGGAGGGGCCATAGTACTAGGGTTGTGCGCTAGGACAGTCTATTACTTAGCTATACTGTAGCCCTCTTCATACTTTACTTTGAGAGAGGGTCTTGAAAAGTTGCTTAGGCAGCATTCAAACTTGTGATCCTCCTGCCTCCGCCTCCTTCAGTGCTGGGATTATAGGCATCTACCATTGTGTCTGACCAGATATTCATATTTTGGAAGATTATAGATCTGAAAAATTATTGAATACTTTGTTGGTAATATGTAAAATTATGAAGAACAAGGCCCTTGTCTGAGTGGAGATGCTTTGTTCAAGCCCTAAAGTAATAGTAAAGACATTTAGGTTTATCATCTGATCATAGAACTAAAATAATTCCATGGATTCTAAGAAATGTGTCAACTGTCTCAGAAAATTCTTCAAGCCACTAAACACACAAATTTGAAGGACAGGCATTTATCTCAGTGGTAGAATACTTGCCTAGCATGTAAAAGGCCTTCAGTTCAATCTCCAGTACTGAAAAGAAAAAAGTTTATAGGAATAGAAATTCCAAATAATCTAAGACTACAATTAAAATAAGTACTAAAGAATAACCTTTGAGCTTCTACCATGTGATACCATCTGCTGTGAAGCCCTCACCAGAGCTAAACAGATACGGGTGTCATATGCTCCCCCCAAATTGTGAGACATATAAACCTCTTTTCTAAAAAAAGAAAAAAGAAGATAAACCGTCTGCAAAATAAAGCTTCATCTGTGCGTCCTTCAATGTGCAACCTCATCCAGCAGCTTTCCATTTGCTCCCTTGAAACTCTGTGCCTTCCTATAGGATAGCACGCGACCCATGTCAAGTAATACCTAAACATACTCTCTTTTACTTGGCTGTACGCCCTTTGATAGGATAGGAACTATACTTTTGTATTCCTGGTATGCAGTACAGTGCATGGTATAAATCTGCTCAACAAATTAAAGCTTCTGATAAGGTCCCTGTCAAATTCTCCAAAGCCTATGAACTTTTTGGCAAGTGCCATGAGGAGCCTGGTCTCTTGAGTAGTTGATCTTTAGTAACTGAAATATGTTAAACACCTTGAGTATAATATCCTGTTCTTGCTATGTGTTGAGGTTATTACTTGTAGGCATTTTTTGTTTTACTTATAAGCTTTTTAAAAACCAGAGTTCAATAAAACTTTAACTTAGAAAGCCATACACAATCTTTTACCTACTTTTGCACATTGATTCTAATTCTTTGATTGCTTGTTCAGCTTCTTGAATTTCTTGATAAATGGCTGCAAGTGGTGACAACTCAGCATGCCTTCGGGTCATGCACCTTCGGTCTGCTTTATTCACAGAGACATCCTGCAGACACTGACTGAGTGTTTGGTATTCTTGACTTAGATCTTCCATGTACTTCTGAAATGCTTTATGCTTCCAGATCATCCTGGTATCCTGATGACAGCATCTCCTGGACCAATTGTTATTTAAAAGACAATGGAAAATGTGATTCCTATTTTGTCCAAGAACCCACAGTCTTGTTTTAAGGTGCAGCTGTTTAAACTGATGAGAATGGAGGTGGATGTGACACCGGGGATAAGCATTCAGGGATGAGTGTCTAAAAAGCCAAACACACAGGTGGCGATTCATCTCAGCATCTGAAATACAACAAACACTATCTGAAACAAAAAAACCAACTTTAAAGATATACGGTACAATAAAGCTAGAAGGAGCGTCAAAGGAAGCTTGTTTAGTTCACTACATTAGCCAGCTCCAAACAGTCCCAAAATTCAATAATCCACAGAATTTTTCAAATCTCTGAATAATGATATATTAAAACAAATTACAAGAGCATGCAAAATACACAATAGGGCAAAAGAGTAGGTGAATAAAAATATATTAATGGAATGGGTTAAATCAACTGTTTTCTGCATCCAGAATCTGGAACTAAGTGTAAAAGTATTTGAAAGGTATAAATAATTGTGCAGACTTTAATTGGTTCACAGTTATAAATTTCTAAAGTTTGAAGGAAATATTGACTATTATCTTCTTTATTTTATTTTAGGTATCTAGATGTTGAAGAAAGGCAGGTAACTTAAGACTATTCATCACTGGAGAGAGGCAGAGCTGGTATTACAATACAGGTTGCTTATTCCAAGATCAGTGCTTTTCTGCAAAAATCCTTTCAAAGGTTCTTCCCTTTTGTCTAAGATCTTAAAAGAAGAACAATTCCAATACTAACAGGAGAAAATAGGTCTGATGAAAAAAGGACAATCATAATTATACAGTATTAAGATAAAAAAGCATAATATAAAACAGTAAAGTTTTGATTTTTCCCAAAATTCTACAATATATGGAAAGTACATTCAGTATTTTTCAAAAGAAAACTAAAAAATGAACATACCAAAGTATTAACAAAATGATCTCTACTTGTGGGATTATTTTGCTTGATTTATATTTTTTCTACTTTTCCAAGACTTCTACACAAATAGCACATACTACTTTCATAATTTTTGAAAAAAGGTTACTTTAAAAATTAGATTAGTTGGGCTGGGGATTTAGCTCATCGGCATAAGCGCCTGCTTTGCAAGCGTGTGGTTGTGAGTTCGATCCTGGTACCGATAAAAAAAATTAGATTAGTTGAAATTGGCAGTGTATGATAGCTATCCGTTCTCTTCCCCTCAGATATAATCAAAGCTAAGAAAAGTACACAATGGTTTTATAGAATCCAGAAGGGAAAATATAAAGTTCCTAAGTAAAGCACTTTGCTTCTAAAATTCTGAGATTCAAGGTTGAAATAATCACCCTTTACTATCTCCAGGTAGGAGGTGCATTTCATATTAGCTTTCATTTGATCTCTCTAAATCTGCTAATTTAGCAGATTGTTTAGGAAATAAAATATTGGAATGGTCTCTTAAATATTCAACGTTTGCAGGTTTGTACTGACCTATTTAACATACTGAATCCCATTTGGAAATGGGCTGTAGAAGAATTCATCAAAATTCAGCAGCTACATACTTAGAAGTTTCTGTGCATCTTTACATCTGCTCTCAAGCACATTAAAGGAGGTGTCTCCACTTCACAGTGAACAGAACAAAAGAATGCCAGGCTTTTAATTGCAGTATTGCTAGCTAAAAATGTTCATTTTAACAGCAGAATAATGCTCAAGGTCATGAAACTTAATTTTAAGGACACAAACCAAGACGTTTACTCTTCAAGGTTATCTACACCTACGAAGAACAAGACTTCGCCAGTCCCACCGTAATAACAGTACACTGTTAAGAGCAATTCTGAGTTTGCACGTCAGAAGCTACAGTAAGCCGCCGCAAAAGCAGCACGTGCAAATCACACTGAGTAACTCACAGAGCCATTCCACAAGGAGACACCGCAGAGGGTAGGAAAAGTAAAAGCTCGCTCAGGATTTAAAGAAAGAATTGTGACTACCTAATAAGAACGGCTGTTAGCTTTCCTTACTGAGGTCGGAACCCTTCCCGGCTTTCTACATTGCAGCCCGGCCCACCCGCGGCCGCGGCCACTTCCACTTCCGGGTTCACTCCTTCCGGGTCAACGCTGCGCCCGCCTCTTCTGCGCTTCCTCAGAGCGTTCGTCCTTGCGCGTTGGTGACAGTGAGCGAGCGGAGGGACTGACAAAGCGAGAAAGACATTCATGTGAGACCATCGAGCTTTTCCTACCGGAAGCGGTAGCCCAGAACCTGTGGGAGGGTGGGAGGAACGGGGTGGGGGTGGGGACAGCATGGAATGAATTACGGCTCCGGGGAGCGAGCTTCCCAGGGAATTCGGGGAGTTGTCGCTTATCCTGCAGTGGGGTCCTCACCGCCCCCTTCTCCTGTACTTCCGACCCTACACCCTCCAAAAGCGGAGCTTTAGTTTTCACGGGTACAGTACATACCCCGACAAGGTACCCAGTTCTGATGAAGAGATCAAGATAACAGGTGAATTTACAAGAAATGTCCATGTATTAGGAACCCCCGAGGCAGTAGTTGATGATTTTTTAGAAACGAGGACCTCTCTTTAATCATGGCATGTAGGGCTCAGCTAAGGTTCGTAGCTCACAAACCACCAGTTAAATAAACAATTTAAAAAGTCGAACAATTCTCAAAAAGTAAAACATACTTGCCTTACGTGGAATATTCAGTGAGACGCAAGTCCACACCTTGAGACATGCCACCATGTGAAAACTAGTAATGCGAGGATCAAATATATTTTATTTCAGAAAAAGCCCGTTGTTACTTATTAATTTAATACAAAATTCGAACTCTCACTAAAGAGGAAAACAACTGGGAAAACACAGATTATTCTATTGTATTCTTATAAACTATTTTCCCTGAAAGAAGCAGAATACGAAGGATGAAATTACAGCATTTCTTATTTTCACGTGTTCATACCGGTTCTCAAGTATTTTTGAAAAAAAAAAATGCTAAGAAATACGCCACCTGGTGGCCTTATTGAAACTAGTTCTCCTCAATTTTCGGAGTCCAGGATAGAGGAGCCTTGAAAAGTCAAACTGTCTTTTTACTGTTTAAAAAACAAAAACAGGTGAAAAACTAACTGATCCTGAAAGCTACCCTTCTCCCGTTAAACTAGAATTAGCGTAGGTTAAAATCGGCTTTTAAGCCTATTTAACTTTTTTCCCTGTGATTTGATCTCCTGTCACTCTACATACCATGCTACAAATTTTTCTTAGATCATTTCCTTAAACTTTTTTTTTTTTTTGGGTACCAGGGATCGAACTCACGACCTCGCGCTTTCCAGGCAGGCGCTTATGCTGGCTGAGCTAAGTTCTCAGTCCCATTTCCTTAAATTTTGAGTTGTATATATTTAAATTTTCATTTCATTAAGTTCTAGTTTTTCATCTTTTTTCATGACAATACTTTTCAAATACCCTTCATAAGCACTAAAACATTTCACAGTTTAGGTCAAAAGTGGTTTGAACTGAGAAAAATGTCATTTTCCCCTTATAATGAAAATTTTCCAGCATATTAAAAAAGAGTATGAGTTACATGTCCACAAACCAGTCTCATCAATTGTCAACTGTTTCACCTGCCCTCCTTTTCCTTTCCCACATCACAGCTGATTTATTTTGAAGCAAATACAGAGCATCCTAGCTTTTCATCTGTAGATATTTTAGCATATATCTCCAAAAGATAAAGAATTTTAAAAAATTAACTCCCCCAAAGATTGAATTTCTTAATATTATCAAAGATTCAGTCAGAATTCAAATTTTCTAATCACGGTTTCTTGGTTTGTTTTCATCCCCTTCACCTCTCCTGTCTTTCTTTTTCACCTTTTCCCTTCCTTTCCCTGCCTTCCGTATTCCTTCTGTTTGTTACATCAGGATGTAAATAAGGTCCATACACTGCAATTTGTTGTTATATATGTTTTAATTTTAATCTAGTTATTTTGTTTGCCTTTCTGCCTTGTATTGTGTGTGTTGACTGAACTGGATCTTTACCTTGAGCAGTTTCACCTAGTCAAGACCTTTCTAGATTTGTGATGTATTTATCTTGTGTTCTTTGTTCCCAGTATTTCCTTTGAACTGGTCTAGAAGCTTGATCAGATTCAGGCTTACATTTTTTTTCAAAACTATTTCATAAGTGGGTTGGATATTTCTGTAAGAAGGTACAAAATATTTAGTTGTTTTAGATATTTAGCCTATTATTTATTTAATTATTTTTAAAGATGGGGTCTTGCTATGTAGCCCAGCCTGGACTCAAACTAGCAAACCTTCCTTGCCTCCTGAATGCTGGGATTAAAGGTATGTGCCATCATGCCTGGCTTAGTTGTATCTTTTTAAATAATACCGAAGCTCTTAATTACCTAGATTCATGATTTTTTAGGCATTGCAAAATGGTGATATTTTATCATTCTTTCTTCATTTTGTTAGCTGGAACATCTATGAAAAGAAAATTCCATCATCAACAATTGGTTGCCTCAGCTTTGCAGTTTTCAAGAAGAAAAATCAAAACTTTGCCAAAGTGGAAATGCAATTAAATTAAAAGGCTGCTTTCTAAATGATCTCCAGGATTTTCAAATTCGATTTTAATCTTATCTTTTTATTGTAGCTACACAGTGGTTATCTGCAATTTCCAAAATCATACATGTTCTGAAAAGCTTTATTTGTATTTCAAAAATAAAGGTCTCTGAATATTGAAGGTTTTAAAAACTATGTATTTTGTGGGCAAATTTGACCTAAACCAAACATGTGGTAGGCAAATGTGACCAACACTGATGTGAAGCTATTTATATCCATGTTTAATCCACTTATTATAAATAGCCATATATTTTACTGGAGAAACACTAATGTACTAGGTTACAGGATCCTCCTACAGACCTGTGAAGGGTTTTATGCAGTGTGGCAGTATATACATTTACCATCCTAAATCCAAAATATTCTGAATTTTGTGTCCTCACTATGTAGTCCAGGTTGGCCCTGAACTTAATACATAGCCTGAGCTGGCTCCTGGCTCAACCACCTGAGTGCTGGGAATGTAACTTTTATTTTTCATTTTACTATGTGTCATTTGTTTTTGTTTGTGTTGCAGTGCTGGTGATCAAAACCAGGACCTTGTACATCCCTAGCAAATACTCTACTACTCCATAAACTACACTCCATAAACTACACCAGGTGTGGTGGTACAGGCCTTTAATTTCAGTGCTCTAGAGGCTGAGGCAGGAGGGCTGCTGCCCCTCAAGGCCAGCCTGGGCTGTGTAGTGAGTTTAAGGCTAGAATACATAGTGAGACCCTGTCTCAAAACACAACAACAACAACAACAAAAACCCAAAAAACAACATGAAGCTACATGCCCAGTCTGTATCATGAATTCTGGTTTTTTTTTAATGTTAACGTGTGTTATTCAATGTTCAAAACATTGCAAAGTTCACTTTACGAAAAGGTATCTCAGTAGCATCTGTAATTCCTTCATTTCTTCCTCATAAGGACCAGAAAACTGACTGAGTAGATCAGGCAACTTCTGATCCACCCAGCTGCATGCATAACTGTTCCACTTGGCACATGTATTTACCATATTCTTTGTGAAATTCACTATTCTCTTTAGCATTGGCCCCTTTTCAGCCACTAATTCATGCCATGTTTTGTAGGGTAGTAAATCAAGATATATGGTTTCCCATGGAACTGGCCCTCTGTAGGTTGGTTCAGAAGGAGGATAAGATGATTTTATGCAGTCTTCTGTTCACATCGCAGCAGCAGCCATGTGAGCCAGGAGGAGAAACAAGAAGCCAACCCCTTCCTGTGAGCTAGGGGCAGTTGTGGGCCACCAAGAGGAGACACAAGAAGCCAACCCCTTCCTGTGAGTCAGTGGCAGTCCTGTACTATGAATTTTGAAACACATTTGTTCCCAAGTGTTTCAGATAAGCAACTGTGGACTGTAAGAAAAACATAGTAGCTAACATATGTTGAGTATTCCTTATCATGAAAGGACTCTACAATAAATATTACTAGATTTGTATTTTATAACGATCATAAATAATGCACTGCCCCCTAACAGCCACATTGCAATGTAGGTAATCTGCAAATATGTTACCTCATATAGCAGAAGAGACTTTACTGATGTGACTGAGTATTCCATGGCAAGATTATCCTGCAATGATCTTGGTGGATCCAGGGAAATTACCAGCATCCTTAGAAGAGAGATATAGCATAGGAGAGTTAGAGTTATGCTATGTAGCATAGCAGAGGTCAGAAAGGAGAGAAGATGCCATGTTGTTGAATTTAAAGATGGAGGAGAGGATTGTGAGTGTAGGAATACAGCTGGCTTGGAAAAGCTAGAAAAAGTACAGCCAGATTCCCTCTTCGAGGCTCTTGAGTGTTGCTTACAGACACATCTCACACTTCTGACATCCAGAACTGAAAGGTAATAAATTTGAGTTGTTTTGTGTTTTGTAAGATGCTACATTTGTGGTAAAATTAACATAGATCCTCTTGGCAGCCCTACAGAAAATGAATTGACAGTGGCTGGTCAAAGATCCATAGGAACCACATTTTCAAAGTGATAGCTTAGCACAGTAATTAAATGGGTGGACTTTGTTGGAATAGCCTTTTTAATTTTGCAACTGAGTACAAATTTCTTTTTTTATTTTTTAAGCTCTGAGGATTGAACACAGGGAGCACTGAACTATACCCTTTTATTTTAAGACAGGACACTAAGTTTCCTGGCTGGCAATTCACAATCCTGCCTCAGCCTTCCAAGTACTTGGGATTACAGATGTGCATCACCATGTTCAGCTCAAATTTACTGTTTTTTAAACTTCAGTTTTCTCATCTGTAAAAAGGAGACAACAGTATTTTTCTTATGGGGTTTTTTGAGGATTAAATAAGATACTACCTTATATAGTGTCTGATACTGAGTAAGCGCTCAATAACAGTTGTGATTAAATGATTACAGTGATTCAGAAGAGAAACAAGACTAGAAAAAAAGGACTACACAAAGGCAGCAGAGATATGGTTCCTTTAAGCACAGATGAAAAAAGTATCTCTGCATAGGGCAGAGGCAGTTGCATCTTTTGTAATAGGAAGAAATGAGGAAAAAGATAACAGTAGATGTGTGCTCTGCAAATGTGCAGTGAATGGGGGGATAGGAGAAAGTAGTGTGGTTTAGAAACTGGCAAGTTAGAGGCAGTGAAGGACAGATGTACTGAGAACAGCAGAGCAAGTAACCTAGATTAGATTACAATTGGTTTCTTGAAGAGTGAATTGTATTTATTAAGGAATTAATAAGTAAATGTTTGTTGAAGACAAGTCAGGAGATTGTCATTAGAATGTGATTGTCCCAGAAAGAATCCGGTTAGAGTCATTATTGTCAGAAGTCATAAATGTATATGTGAACAATCATATAAGAATATAAACTTGGGCCAGGGATTTAGCTCAGCAGCATAAGTGCCTGCCTGGCAAGCACAAGGTCATGAGTTTAATCTCCAGTACAGAAAAAAAAAAAGAAAAAAAAAGAATATAAACTCAACCATGTACAGTGGTATATCCCTATAATCAATTACTCAAGAGAGTCAGATAGAATGATCTTGAGTTTGAGGCCAGACTGGGCAACATAACAAGACAGTATATCAGAGAAAAAACAAAACAACAAAATCCAAAAACTCTTGGCTTAATGCTAGAGGCAAGACGCTGGACCCTCAGAGGCACTGCAAAAGGACTTTTTTGATGCTACCCTGAGAGGCTACTAACCCACAAACTGGGATCTTATATCCAACAAATGGTATATTGTGCCCTCTCTAACAAGTTACCTTGGAAGGGAAAAACTGGCAAAACTCTTCTTGTGTAAAAGTAATTAGAAAAGTAAGGCAGTAGATTTCTGAAAAATATGATGTCTTAGTTACTTTTCTTTCACTTTTAAGACAAAATACCTGATGCCCAAAGTGAGGCAAAGGAAGGTTTATTTCTCACAGTTTTGGGGATATCAGTCCATACTCAGCTGGCTCCAAGCAGCAAGGTGTCATGGCAGGGCAGCCATTCACAGCCACTGTAAACAGCAAACAGGAACAGAGCAAAAGAGGAAAACATACCTTCTTCCCACCCTTACACTGTATGCTGGCTCCACCCCTGGGCAGGTGTAGCACTCACACCACCAATCCCAGAGCCAGACAACAAACCAATCACAAATGCCAAAGTCAGCCACGTCCATGATTGCATGAGGTTTTGGGGGGGGGCATCTGAACACAAACCATAACATATGATGGGAGAGAAGAGAAACAGGAAAAGGGAGAGACAGAGACAGAGACAGAGCCAGGAGCCAGGTCTTGATGATTCAAGATTTGGGCATAGAGTGGGTTGGCTAAAAGGTTAGAAAGGTGAAGGTCTTTGTGTATGAGGCCAGGGAACTGGGGAGCTGGATCTCTGAGTCATACAGATAACGGAAGCAGTATGCTAGGAGTTGAAGTGGAAAAGAGGATTGTTGCCACTTGGCAAATGATGAAGGATAATGAGAAATGATTGATAGAACTTGCCAGAATTACTAAGGAATGGCCTTTTCCATAAACAAAGGTGAAGTACTATGATTTGGAACAGGTAGCTGGAGGAAAAAGAAGGCTCATTCTCTGTCCCTCTTAAAACAGGGGGAGAGGAATGTGCAGAATAAAAAGTGACGGCCCTGGTGAAGGTGTAAGGTTATCAGGTGAGGAGGTAGAAAATGCTCAGTGAAGGGACTGAGAAGAAAGGGAAGTGGAGAGTTGGGGCACAGAGAACAGCAATGGAAAGATGAGTTAGAGAGCTCAGAGCCAAACAAACAAATAAACAGAGGTGGGGTGAAAGGAGAGGTGCAAATTTGATGCGAGTTTTGAGATGCTCAGTAGTATTCATCTTTCTGATTATGACTCTTGTGTAAGGATGTCTGTGTGCAGACCCAGAGAATTTAAGAGGTGCTGATTCTAGATAACACTCACTATTTGTTGTCTCATCAGCAGTGGGTGGCTTTTTGCATAGGATTCCAAGTTTTATCTTGGTGCTGAGAGGTTTTTTTTTTTTTGGCTTTGTGCCTCATCTAAATTCAACCTAAGAGGAAGGAGGAGGAGAGATAGAGGAAGTAAAAAAAAATTAAAATGTGAGCTGGGCATGATAGTGAATGCCTGTGACCCCAGCACTCGGGAGGCTTGGGGAGGAGATTGCCACAAGTTTGAGGCCTGCCTGGACTACAACAAGACCTTGTTGGAAAAAAAAAAGGATTAAAATATATTATGTACGTGTACCAATTCCCCACAGGGAATGCAATCAATATGCACTACAAACACCTACATACATCTATATATCTCTATATATAGATATATATCTCCATCCTACGAAAGAAAGGTAGCATGCATAATGCTGCAATGGGGTGAAAATCCCTTGAAACAATGGTTCTTAATTCTCAGTTCTGGCTGCACATCATAGTTAATACCTGGGAAGCTTTTAAAACACAGTCTTCACTCAACTCTAGTTGAGTCAGAATTTATGTTTAATGGGTGCAGGTAGCAGTTGTTTTTGAAGCTCTCTACATAAGACATAAGTACAGCCAAGATTGAGAACCATTGCTGCCCAATAACATACCATGTATGAGACATAAATCAGAATAAGAGAAGGACATAAAATAAAGATAAAGTACTATGTAAATTCATAGATGGGAGCAATCAAATCCACTGGGAAAACATTATAAAGGTCACATCATGTGAGATTTAAAAAGTCTAGGACAGTGTGAGAACAATTTTAATAAGGTTACAGGCTGGAGGGTAGAAATTAGAAAATAGTGTTATGGATTAAAAACTGGTGGTCACCATAAAATCTTATATACTCTTACCAGCTCTCATACTAGGGAGACTATACAGTATTTACACATCTGAGTTTGGTTTATTTCGCTTATGAGTATGGTCTCAAGTCGTGTCCATTTATTTATAAATATCTCAATGTGATCATTCTTTATAGCTGAGTAATACTCCATTGTATAAAAATGCCACAACTTTTTTGTCCATTCCTCAGTTGATGGGCACTTAGGTTGTTTCCAAGATCTAGCTATTACAAATTGTGCTGCTATAAACATGGGTGCACATATATCACTGTGGTATGATGTTTTCAGAGCTTCTGGGAATATGCCCAGAAGTGGAATAGCTGGGTCAAATGGGACTTCCAAACCCAGCTTTTTGAGGACTCTCCAGACTGACCTCCACAGTGGTTGCACCAGTCTACACTCCCACCAACAGTGCAGAAGAGTTCCTTTTTCCCCACAGCCTCTCCAGCACTTGTTGCTGGTAGTTTTTTCTATCCTGGCCATTCTTCCTGGGGTGATATGGAATCTCAGTGTGGTTTTAATTTTCATTTCTCTAATGACTAATGATGATGAACAAAAAATGTTCATCATGTATTTCATCATGTATTTATTTGCCATTTGTATTTCTTCATCTGAGAACTGTGTATTCATTTCAGATGCCCATTTTTGGATTGGGTCTTTGAATTTCGAGGGTCTGATTTTTTAAAAAATTCTTTGTAAGTTCTATGATTTCCCACTTCATTGCTTTGAAGCCTTTCAATGTTTTCATTCATCAGTTGGAATGGTTTTATTCTGTTTTATTTGACTTTATTATGTGTAATGGTATGAAAAGCTGTTTTGAAGAAAACAAAACATTATGGCAGCCATTGCTGATTTAATATCATCTTCCTTAGAAGTCCTACCATGCTTCTACTCAGCTATTACCATCGATTCTATCATGTTGTGTCTTATTGGGATTTTAATATATGTGATAGTATAAACAAATCTTTTTTATTGAAAATGAGATATTAGAGTAGCCATTGATCATAGTTATTCGGTTCAGAATGTCCTGTAATTCTTTCATTCTCTTGAATGGTTTTGTACTATTGTATTATGTTTGATATTATTGTATTTAAAACTATGCTCAACTATAGCAGAGAAAGAGATATTTTGATAGCTACTGTTAATGTCCGGTTGTCTTATTGTAAAGTGTTTTGTTGCTTATTTTGTTCTGTTCTGATCTGCTTTGTTCTGCCCTATTTGTTTTATTCTCTTTAAAAGAAAAATTGGTGCTCAGCTTAACACCAGTTGAATTAAATCAGTGTGGTGCTGAGTATAGATGGCCCACCTGAGGAAAGTTACCAGCATAAATAGAGATGTGAAGAAGAAGAATTAGGCGTTGTGGGTTCTCCTAAGTGTTGCTGTTTCAGGTTGTTGGTTCTCCTGGGGGAGCTGGCCACGACTAGCTTCCCGATACAAATTCGGCCGTTATCATCAGAAAAGCTCGAGGCCTTGCTGCTGAGAGTGACTGCGGTGACTTTGGGGGAGCTCTGCTCCTTACATCGAGCATTGCTTCCTGGTTCTGGAGGGGAAGATGTGTGCTGTTTAATCTCTAGGAGAAGCTTGTCACGCTGGCTGTCTGGCATGTACTGAGATAGCTCGGGCCCTGGAATGAAATCGAGGAAGCAAGAGAATAAAGCAAAGACTTTATTCCAGGCCTGGTGACCCAGCCTCATCAGGATCAAATCGATACTGAGTGCCGAACAGTCTACAAGCGGCATTTTTAAAGCTCAAAACCACAAACCCCAAACCACAGGGAATTCCCCCCTCCCATCTTAAAGAACACTTAGTGTTTTTTGGGTACTTTTTGTTAGCCTTGGCCAATTTTAAAATAGCATGTTTTGAAATAGAGTTGCACAGTTTTGAGGTCAGCTTGTCCCATATCACTGGGGTGGTCATTTCTTACACAAATGATGTGGGAACAGGAATTTTCTACATATCTCTAGGAACACAGATGTTTAAAATAGCAACTTATTTAGTGAGACGCACTACAGAACAGACATAGCGACGCTTTGGTTAGTTTAGGATATAACAGTACTCGACTGTTCTCATCGTTGGAGGAGTTCAGGACCTCGTTGTTGCTGAGGACAGCTGTGGTGCTTTTCAGGGCAGCCCTGGCCCTTATTTTGAGTGTGACTTCTTGGCTCCAGTGTAGAACCCTCACCCTATTGGCATAGCTTTTTCATCTCATTTGCCTAGACTTTCTGGCTTCCACCACTTTCCCTTGGGTCTTCTCAGCAGACCAGTAAAACAGACCAGCGTGAGTCCTTGTCGTGAGCTCTAGACCTCCAGTTGGACTTGTGGGAGGCATTGTCCTGAGCTCTAGGTCTTCAGATAGACTCATGCAGGACATGGCTGTAGGATCCAAGCCCTTGGCTGAATATTCTGTATCTTTAGTGTTACGGACAGATTTTCTGCAGTTTCTTGTGTTTAACTCTGGGTGACCATCATAAATAATATTATAAATTCTGTGTCCTGATTGTAATTCTTCTTCTCACAATCCCTATGACAAAGGGGAATGCAAAAATGTGGAGATTAGAAAATACTGGGTAAGCAAAACATCCAGACCAGTGGCTTCACTGGTCTGTAATGTATTACCAAAGTGAAAGAAAAATTCCAAGAATCAACACTGAGTTGTAGACAATGGAGGGAGGCACTGAACATTCTGATAATTAACCTATTTTGAATTTCCAATGGTTTGGAAAAAGTGTGTAAAATGAAAAAGTCTCTTTGGAAGCAGAGAGACTAGTTAAGATGTTTTTGCAGTACAGATGGTTTCCAACTTCATGATGGTACAAAGACAGTACACATTCAACGGGAACTATCCTTTGAGTTTTCCCAGGTAATGGATATGTAGACAATTTGATCCTCTCTTACGACACTGGGCAGCAGTCATAGCTCCCAGTCAGCTGCACAGCCACAAGAAGGAATAACTAATCCTCCACAGTGTACTGTGTTGCTAAGCTATGGCATTCTGTAGGCTAGTTGTATTTAATACTTTTTTACTTACAGTATTTTCAATTTATGATAGGATCATTGGGACCCAACTCCACAGTATGTTGAAGATTTTGTGGGGTTTCTTTGTTTGTTTGTTTAGACAGGGTCTTACTATATAGCTGGGTTGAGTGGGATCTCCGATCCTAGTTTTTTGAGGAATCTCCACACTGATTTCAACAGTGGCTGCACCAATCTGCATTCCCACCAACAGTGCAGAAGAGTTCATTTTCCCCCACAGCCCCTCCAGCACTTGTTATTGGTTGATTTCTTGATAATAGCATTCTTTCTGGGGTGAGGTGAAATCTCACTGTTGTTTTAATTTGCACCTCTCGAATGGCCAGTGTAATGTGGAACATTTTCTCATGTATTTATTTGCTATTTGTACTTCTTCATCTGAGAAGTGTGTGTTCATCTCAGATGCCTATTTTTAAATCTTCTTTAAATCTGGGAAGACTGATTTTATAAAAAGTTCTTTATATGTTCTCAATAATAATCTGGGAAGACTGATTTTTTAAAAAGTTCTTTATATGTTCTCAATAATAATCTTTATATGTTCTCAATAATAATAATAACAAATATCCCAATAATAATGCTGGGATTTCAGGGGTATGCCACCATGCCCAACATGACACACATTTTTGACCAAACTGGCAAACATCTGGCAAACATTTTCTCCCACATTGTGGGTTGTCTCTTCACTCTGTTGGTGGTTTCTCTTGCTGTGCAAAAGCTTTTCAATAGGGTGAGATCCCAGTGGTTGATTCTTTGTGATAGTACCTGTGCAATCTGAATTTTGTACATAAGTCTTTGCCTACAGTAATGTCTTCAAGAGTTTTACCTATTCTATCTTTTAGCACATTTTGTTTTGTTTTGTTTTTTGTCTTTTGAGACATGGTGTCATTACACAGTTCAGGCTGGCCTTGAGCTCAGTTTGTGACCTAGGCAGGTCTCGAACTCACAACGATCTTCCTGCCTCAGCCTCTCAAGTGCTGAAATTACAGTTTTCCAGCACATTTGGTGTTTCTGTTAATAAATAAGATCTTTGATCCATTCTGATTTTAGCTTAGTACATGGTGAATGATGTGGGTCCAATTTTAATCTTAGGCGTGTGTAGAGCCAGATGCCTGCCACTTTTTTAGAAGTCCCATTTTTTCTGGTCTATTTTCTCTGGGTAATGAGTGCCCTTTTTAAAAAAGAAATCCAATCATGTCACTTTCCTGTTAAAAATACTTTCATGGATTTTCTTTGAACTTATGAGGTGCTATGGCTGGTTTGCATACTGTTTGCTCCACAAAGGTTGATGTGCTGAAAGTTTAGTTCCCAAAGTAGTGGTGTTGAAATGTGCTGGGTCCTTTAAGAGGTAGGGTCTAACAGGAGGTGCCTGAGTCATGACTTGGGAATAGAGTAGTTCCTTGGAGCAAGTGAGCAAGTTGTTATAAAAGAGCAAAAGAGGGAGACTAACCCTTTCTGATTCTTTTGCTTCTTCTCTAACCATGTGCACTTCTCTCTCTCACCAGGGCTCCTGCCGTGTAACACTCCCCAGAAGCTGATCTCTGAGCTCACCAGAACTCTTGAGCTAAATAAGACTGTTTCTTATAAAGTACTCAGCCTCAGGGATTTAGTTATACCAACACAAAAAGTACGCACAGGACAAAAACAATCAAATGACATTGCCCAAGATGACATATCCCGTACTAGCCATTTGTTTTCCTTTTTGTTTTGTTTTTTGCTTTTTGAGACAGGGTCTCACTCTGTAGTGCAGGCTGGCCTTGAACACACCATATGGCCCAGGCTTAGAGTGATCCTGCTGCCTCAGCCTCCGGAGTGCTGGGATTTCAGGGATATGCCACCATGCCCAACATGACCCACATTTTTGACCAAACTGTGTACCACGTTTCCACTTACGTACTACACTGTAGTGCCAGTCTAGCCACGTTCTTGAAACTGGGAAAAGAGACAAATTCTCTCCTGTCCCTTTTGTTCCTTGATCACACTGATCTTGTTCTTGCATCAGAGCATTTGCTGATGGTTCACTTTGTCTAAAATGTGCTGTCCCAACTTTTCACCTTCTTAGCTCAGTTTTCATCCTCAGGGTTCTGTTCAGGTGTCACCACTTCCCCAGAAGGTACTCATTCCTGACTAGTTCTTTCCTCACCTCTCATTGCCCTTACATGAACTTATTTTACCTCCTACATAGAACTTTCCACAGTCCTAAATTATCTGATTTTTAAAATTTTTTAAAATTAAAAAAAATTTATTTTAAAGAGAACAAAACCAAGCCAAATAAAACAGAATAAGGCTAATCAAATGAACCAGTGTAACTGACACAGGACTTCGAAACAGTAGAAGGTCAACAATGGTGACCATAATGCCTCTTGTTTTCAAAATTGCTGCCTTTATCTTCAGACGTAGTAAAAATCAAACAAAATGGGCCGGGAGTTTAGCTCAGTGGCATAAGCACCTGTGTTGCAAGTGCGGGGTTGTGAGTTTGATCCCCAATACAAAAAAAAAAAAAAATCAAACAAAGCAGAATGAAATAGAACCAGTGAAAATAAAGCAACGAATGCAATAAAGGACTTCAAAACAATATAACCATAAATCCAAAATGGCCACCATAATATATCTTTTTATATTTGAAATAGCTGCCCATGCCTTCAGATATAATAAAATCAAATAAAACAAAACAGAATAAAACACAACCCCACAAAACAATGAAAAAAATACAGGACTTCAAAACAAGATGATAGGGAATTAACAATGGCTACCACCTTCAGAAGGAGATCCCCCATAGATGCTACATTGCATATTGTTGTCCTCTGAACAAATGATCAGACTACTGGCTTTAGACCTGCAAAGTCAGTGAAACACTAAACACTACAAGCATTAAATTCTATTTTACCTCAGTAGCTATCACTGCAGCCTGTGTTTCTCCAGATCAGCAGGTCGCTTAAGGGGAGGAGGTTGGAGTTGGGGGGTGGCTCCTCCTGTTTCCCAGCCCACGTGCTGGAACGGACTGGCACTCCGCTCCCCCTGCAGCAGCCCATGCATAGTGCTGATTGGTAGGGAGGGCTTGCTTCTTGGGACTTCTTGTTCTCTACCCCGGTAATCTGCTAATGACCATCTTGTTTGTCTCCTCCCACTGGAGTATAAACAATAAAAGGGATAAAATGCAAATTAGAAAAGAGATTAACTGATGAGTAAAAGTTCAGGAAAAACAAACCCAGAACAGAATAGAGATCTGAAGGGAGGAATGACAGTG
>PVJX010003639.1:75277-105808 GCA_004027295.1 Dolichotis patagonum | reverse complement strand
AAAAAAAAAAAAAAAAAAAAAAAAAAAAAAAAAAAAAAAAAAAAAAAAAAAAAAAAAAAAAAAAAAAAAAAAAAAAAAAAAAAAAAAAAAAAAAAAAACCTGTTAGAGGTATGAGAGATCAATAAGTCTGATGATTATATAAGAAACCTAAAATAATTATGAAAATTGTAAAAAGCTACTTACAGTAATCGCCAAAAAACTATAGGGTGTCTAGTGACAGATACAACAAGATTCAAGACTTTAAAAATAAAATTATAAAACTTTGTTGAACAACATTTAATATTACAAGTTTATAATTACTGATCACTTACTATCTGCTGGGTACCTTTTTAGGTTACATGGATATGCCTATAAACTCATTTAATTCATGTAACAGTAAATATATATGATTTCTCGTTAGCTATACTTTATTGGTGAAGAAGTTAAGCACAAGGTTGTCAGGTTATCCTTTATTTCCCCAAGATTTCAAAACTAAAAATCAGCAACACTGGTGTCTACACCTAAGGCAGTGGAGGCACCAAGATTGTGACCTTAACCACAGTCTCTCCCAAAAAAGATCATCTGCCTCTTCCCAGGACAGCATCTCTGACTTGCAGAAGGCCAGTGGCATGCTGCCCTAACGTACTGAAGTCCCACCTGCAGCTCTCTGAGAAACCCTCCTCAGAGAGGTAAAAGCCCACTCTCAAAAGAATGGATCAGAGCACCACCCTTGGAAGCACAGGGTGGCAGCAGTCCTATTTGGGTTCAGATAAGGATACAGATCAACTCTGATTAAAGGAAATCTCAGTACTGGGGCTAACCACCCTTTTGGACCCCATGTCACTTTGAAGATCACATGCCTGTCACATTCTGGGAAGCAAGCCAACGCAGGCTTCTCAGACTTGAAAAGTTTCATTTATTAAGACCTTAACCTGCTGAGCAGAGCCAAGAAATTAATAAATGCCAACTATTTTTATTTCTGATAATATCAGAGGAGTCTAGCAAAAGATATGCAATTCACATTTGTAGAAGTTGTGCAACCTTTCTGTAAGTCTAAAATTAAAATTACTTCAGAAGTTTTTAAAAATCTAAATAAAAGTGTAAAAACAAGTATATTCTTGCCGAGGGTTTAGCTCAGCAGTGTAAGCAACCTGGCTGGCAAGCACGAGGTTTTGAGTTTGGATCCCCAGTACCAAAAAAAAAAAAAAATATATATATATATATATATATATATATATATTCTTAATATATATATATATATATATATATTCTTATATCTGTAAAACCACTTAGATTCATGGATAGACAATTTTATAGAGATGGCAAGTGATAAATTCAATGTAATTCCAATAAACATCCTAACAGCTTTTTCCTCACAGAAGTTAGCAAAGCTGATTCTAAAATTTATTTGAAATCATTAACTGCCAAAAATAGCTAAGCAGTTTTTTGTTTTTATTGTTGTCTGTAACAAACAGAACTGTTTATTCTGTTGTTTGCAATACAAAGACACAGGGAAATGTTATTGTTTGTGTAATATAGTAGGGAAAAAATGTGAAACTGCCCATTAGGGTGGGTCTGCCAGATGTCCCGTCATTAAGAAAGAATACCAGCGATAAACAGAGCAGTTCCTGCTACCCTGTACTTCATTTTGTTGATCCTATCTAGAATCCCTTATTTGTCCTCTAAAAGTTTCATTTAGCCAACACAGTTTTCAGAAAGAATCCAATAGGATGAAAGAATGTACTCTTTTCATAGAAATGCTTACTACAAAACTACAGCAACGAAGAAAGTATGCTATTAGCACATGGATTGACAAACTGATCAATGTGACAGAACAAAAAGTGCAGCAACAAATATGCCTGCAAGGAAGCTCGACACAGGATAAAAATGGCTCTACACGTGAGTAGGGAAAAGACTTTATTTCTAACAGGTTGCTGGGAGAGCTGTTTATTCATATGGGAAAAGGAAATTCTATTCCTATCTTACCCCATTCAAAAAATGTAATATTTGAATATGAAAGGCAAAAATCTAAAAACTTTTAGAAGAAAATGCAAGATATCTTTATGACCCCAAGGAAAGAAAACATTTAACACACAAATGCATAAGCTGTAAGAGAAAACACTAGTCAATCATGTTAACACTCAGTTAACCATAGGAAAACACAAGAGATTAAGAGAGCTTAACCACAAACTAGAAGATGTTTCTGCACTACATATCAAAACAAAGCAAAAATATAAACTCATATAAACCAGTGAGATAAGAAGGAATCACCCAAATAAACACAGGTAAGACATAAACAAGCATTTATTTCACAGAAAATGAAACAATGGTTAAATATAAGTATTAATATATTAATTACATATAAACATAATATGTCAAATACATAAATAACAAAATCACAAGGATATCCCATCCCCACCCACCAGAACTTGCCCAAAATTAAAGTATGACAATACCAAGTTTTAACAAAGACATAAATAAGGAAAATATGCTATTTAGGAGCTGTAAATTGGTACACTAGGTATCTACTGGGCAACATCTAATTAAGAGTTGAATATACACACACATACACATACATGTGACCCAACTATTTCATGACTAAGAATGTGTCCTAGAAGAATGTACGGAAACATGGAAAAGAATTCTGGGCCAGGCCTGGTGGCATGTGCCTCTAACCCCAGCACTCAGGAAGCTGAGGCAGAGGCTCGCTGTGAGTCTGAGGCCAGCCTGGGCTCCACAGTGAGCTCAAGGCCAGCCTGAACCACAAAGCAAGACCCTGTCTCAAAAAAAAAAAAAAAAAAAAAATTCTGAGGCAAGTGAAAAAAACTTTAATGTCCATTTGTAAGAGAAGGACCAATAGACGGTAATATTTGGGCTGGGGATTTGGCTCAGTGGCTTAAGCGCCTGCCTGGCAAGTGTGAGGTCTTGAGTTTGATCCCCGGCACCCAAAAAAAAAAAAAAAAAAAAAGAAAAGGTAATATTTGTGGTAAAATCATACAACAGAATATAGCAGTGAAATAACTGTATCATACCATTAAGTAATAAAAGCTGATAGATAGCTGAAATCTGTTTTGCAATATACATCATATACAAATATGGAAGGACAGAGATACGATATAGTTTACATGAACTTTATTTGAAATTAAACAGGTAAATCAAATATTTCAAACAGATACATGCAGAAAAATGTGAACATCTATAGGAGGATGAACAGCCAGGTATGGTGGTACATGGCCAGTAATCCCAGCACTTGGGAGGCTGAGACAAGACGATTGCTTCGAGTTCAAGGCCAGCCTGAACTACATGGCAAGACTGTGTTTCCAAAAAAAAAGGAAAGTCAGGGCAGTGGGTACCTTGGAGTAAAGATGGAAAAAACAGGAATATATCTGTAATGTTTTAGTTATTTATTTGCCTGGTAAGTAAGAATCTTACCTCTTTTAAATTCCTCAAATAGTTCATTTTTTAGTAAACATTCCAGACACCAAAGAGTTCTTATTCAGAGTCACAGCACTATCTGATTTCCTGAAGTGTACCAGTGAAAACAATATTGAAACAGCATAAACCCCTGTTCTTTTCCACTTAGCAATCACGGGACTCAAAGTTTATATAGAGCTCATTACTAACAGTGAACAGGAAAAGGAAGTGTCGGGCTCCAGCCTGGATCCTGTAGATGCACTCAGAAGAGACTCACATAAAACAGAGATAAGGAAGTAATTCCTACTTCTTAGCAAAAATGATCATCACTTCCTACTTACACGTTTTAAACTCTGGGTGAAAGATACTGTACAATGATGCTGTTACACAAAAATGTTTAACTTTCTGCTATATAATCTAAGAAAAACTGGTCTTTAACAGAGATTCCTATTGCTTTTTCCTTATTGAAGGATTTGGTAAAGGTCACTGCTGAATGATACGCAGTATCTGTAATTCTACAGGCCTGGTACCCTCAGGGCCTACAATTCTCCCTTCCGGTGTTGTGCTTGTGCCCTTTTCTCTATTAGCTGTTGCTGGCTCTCTATTAGCTGTTGCTGGCACTGTCTTCCTGCTTCCCCTTTACAGAGCTCTGGAGACTCAGAACTGGTAAAAGGCTTTGAAGAAAAGTACAAGGTCAGGAAAATATGGAAGAAAAGACAGACGCAGCTTCTTGAATCTTAGCAGAGTTGTAAAAACCTTTCAGACTTTCCTGTATCTGTAGCTTACATAAAACAGTGATTTAGACATGAGTCCCAAAGAATTGCAAATCAATAAAGCTGACAACAGTTAAAATTCAGGTTTCAGTTGGCAGAAAGGTTGTGGTAGGTGATTTGGATGCTGATATCATAATCTTGGCTCGTTCTCAACTCTTAGTATGTCTAGAACTATTTCCTGCTCATTATCCCACCAGTGACTGGACAATGTGTTTACTCTGCATGGCATCATCCTATGTATTTTAGACCTGAAATCTTACGATGAGCTGGTATGAACTCAGTCTGTAAAGTGGTGTCACGGTCAGTGCCAAGTGCATGCTGCCCCTTCACCATATGGGAAAAGGAGGCCCAGACAGTGAGGGGAAGAAACCACTCATGACCTTTAAACTATCCCACAACCCGGAAAGCTGATGTTCTGCCTGTAAATGGCTTCTGGCCCTCTGACCCTCTGCTCCAGGCCATGATCTATTTATATTGCAACATTAAAACATTTTGAATGTTGACTCTCTGATCTCCTGATCTCATCATTCATGCTCCCACAGCCATTCACTGAGACAAGCTCCTCTATTCCGTTCTACCGTCCTGCACTTCAAATTCAGGACTGGGGTCAGCTCGGAATGCACCAGGCTTCTGACTGGGCAGCCTCTGGTAATACTCCACCGAGGGATGTATCATCCCCAGCCTACTCAAGTCCCTCCCGCAACAGCTACCAAAAAAATTCCCCTACTGAGAGGCGCTATTTATGAGAAGGGGTGGCTGCTTTGTGACTCACACTATTTCATTAAAAGATTTTTTTTTTCCAAACACATTTCAGTAGAGAAATCCAAAGGTTTTCCAAACTGCAGCAAAATAGAACAGCTCACAACAGTATTTCTCAAAGGTCTGCCACCTCATAGGAGAATCCTATAACCTCAAAACACGTTTAGATTCGCTTAACTTTTTGTATTGCACTTGGCCTTTAGGTTGAGAGAGGAGTTAGGAAATGGACTGAACATGGCCAACACAACTAGGCTCATCAGCTGTTAAGACGGAAGACAGATAGCTTGCAAGTCAGCCTGATCGCAGGTCGCAGTTCTCAAGACTCACCTACGGCTCTCCAAGGTAACTAACTCTCCACTGGTACAAACGTTTCAGCCGCACCTGACCAGAGCTCAAGAAATCTGATAATCTATAATCTACAGTACACACTGGTATTGGGGTGCTTGTTATACTGTAGTACTAAACAGTGTTCCAGTTTTTTGAAGTTGGACACAATGGTACATACCTGTAACTCTCAGCTCCTCAGGACACTGAAGGAGGATCAGAAGATCTCAAGTTCAAGGCTAGTCTGTGCAACTTAGCAAGACCTTGTCTCAACATAAAAATTTTTTTAAAAGGCTGGTGATATGGCTCAGTGGTAGAGCATTTGGATAGCATGACAAATGTCAACCACTTCATAGGAGAGTAAAACCCTGGGTTCTAGTCTCACATCAAAAAAAAAAAAAAAAAAAGCAAAGTTTTTTGAAAAGCTAGCTTAGAAGGTTTTATACTTTGGATGGCATAAATTAGCTAAATGGTATAAAACAATACTACAGGGAGCTAATTTGTTAGCTTAGAATCCCAAGGGCTCTTTCCAATCCTTGTAGGATTCCCACAGTCCTTAGGCATCAGGATAAAACAATCCTAACAGCTCTCTTTATGGACAGTTACCTTTGTCAGCAGGAAAAAAGGTTATTTGAGATAGAAGTAAACAAAAAAGATCTCCAAAGAGCAGAGAAATGTGGGTAAAATGACCATTCCAGCTGGGATCTGAGATCGTAAATTCTTCTAGCTCTGTCCCAGATCATTTGAGTAACTCCAGATTTCAGTTTTTCCCACATAGTAACAAAACAACTCTGACTTAACAGACTGATACTAAATAGTACAGTACAGAAATAAATACTTTCAGAACAGCTTTTAGTGAATAATAACTTAATCATAGTTTTGTTTTGTGTTTAAAGTACTAGGAATTGAACCCAGAACCTCATGCATATAAAAGCAAGTACTCTACCACTGAACTACATTTCCAGCTCTTTTTATATTTTATTTTGAGACAGCCTTTTACAAAACTGCCCAAGGTGGCCTCAAACTTGTGATCCTGCCTTGGTCTCCCAAGTACCTGAGATTATAGAAATGTAGCACCACACTCAGCATTAATTAAACTTTTTGGAAGGTACCATCATGCTCAGCTTCAATTGTATACTTCAAAATGGTGAGGACAGAATTGGGTGTGACAACACACACCCTTGGGAGGCTGAAGCAGGAGGATTACAAATTCCAGGCCAACCTGGGCAATTTAGCAAGACCTTGTTTCAAAAAACAAAAAAAGGAGCCAATGAATTGAACAGACACTTCTCAAAAGAAGTACCAATGGTCAACAAGGATATGACAAAATATTCAACATATTTAGTCACTTGGGAAATACAAATCAAAACTACACTAAGATTCCATCACCTAGTCAGAATGGCTCTGATAAAGAATACAAAAAACAATAAATACTGGTGAGGGTGGGGGAAGGGTGACTCTTCTACACTGATGGCAGAAATGCACATTAGTATAGCCACTATGGAAACCAGTATGACAGTGCCTCAAAAAAGCTAACACAAGCTCTACCATTTGACATACCTATACCACTCACTGGTATACACCCAAAGCAATTAAAATCAGCATATCCCAAGGACCCCTGAATACTCATCTTTACAATGACATAACCACCATTAGCCAAGACATGAAAACATGAATGGATAAAGACCACGGGGTATATATTCATAATGGAGTATGACAAACATTACATGATCCCCACAATAAGTAGAATCTAAAAAAGACAACAAGTAGGAGACCATTAGATAAGGGAATATGAGAGGAGGCAGAAGGGGTGGTCATAGGGGAAATGGATATGAGCAAATATAAGCATTAAAATCCTCCAATATGAAACTTGGGGGAAGGCAGGGTAAGAGGGATGATGGGTGAAAATGCTCAAAGTATGTTATGTATATGTAAAAATAGCCAACATGAAACCTATTACTCTGTATAACCAATTTAAAAAGTAAAACCAAAAAAAAAAAAAAAAAGAGGGAGGAGACAGTACATGTATTTTACCACACTACATAACAATTGAGATCAGGTATGGTGGCACATGCCTGTGATCCCAGCACTCAAGAGGCTGAGGCAGGAGAAAGTTGTGAATTCAAGACCAGCCTGGGCTAACCTGAACTACAGGGCAAGATCCTGCCTCACAAAACAAACAAACAATGCCTCTCCCCCACCATGCTGAAATGGCTGTGTTGTAGAGCTCAGAGACCTACAGTTAAAAAGATCAAAGAGGAAATTTCCCTATGGGTACTTGGAAGCCTGGGATAAATTTTACAAAGACCAATTTAAAAAGTGGTGAATCATGCTTCTAGAAAACGGTGTTCAATGACCAGAAAGAAAAGTGGCTCTAGGGATGACAGAGATAGTAAAGTCAAAGGATGAACACCAAGAGTTTGAAAAACAGATCTTTTGATACTGTGATTGAGAAGACAGAGGATCCTTTTCTCTCTTTTTTTTTTTTTTAAGTCTTTTTGAGACAGGGTTTCACTATGCAGTTCAGACTGGCCTTCAACTTACTTATATAGCCTAGGCTGGTCTCAAACTCACAGCAATCTTCCTGCTTCAGCCTCCTGTGTGGGGATTACAGGTATGTACCACCACGCCCAATCTCTAAAGGATTCTTTATGCTGGGATATGAGACTTTTTAGTAGGTACTCAATTAGAATAACCAAAAAAAAAAAAAAAATCACTTGTCCTAGCCCAGAAATAAAGCTTAAGAAAAAAAAAGTGTAACTGAAGAGTAGAGAAGAAATATTCTCACATAACAGCCTCATGACAAACACCTGAATTTGTGCATTCAACAGAAAAACAAACTGGGCGTGGCAGCACAAGTCTTGCACTTGGGATCCCACTTGGAGGCTGAAGCAGGAGGATCATTGGGAGCTCAAGGCCAGCCTGAAGTACATAGTGAAACCCTGTCTCAAAAACACTGGGCAGGGAGGGGTTGGGGGATGGGACGGGACAGAAAAACTTACAAAGATACAGCAATGGTGTTGAACCTATAGCATGCATGCCACAGCCAACTGTTCGTTATTACTGAAAGTTCTACAAGATTCACCATCACTGTCTGCCAGCTATAATATACAGTCTCTTAAGGAGAAAGCAAAGATTTTTGGGGAAGAACAGCAATGTTAATCATCTTTACAATAAATATAACTACTCCCAACACCTACAATAGATCCTGACATACTATACCTCCTCAACAGCAATTGAATAAACAAAAATGTCTTAGCTCCACAGGTCTCTACACAGGCAGAGAGAAAAGGAAAATAGGAATTCCGTCTACTTTGTTCAGATTCATCCTGAGATATCTAGCTGCCTGGCAAGGCCAGTATGAAAGGGGACAAAACTCAGTCAGTCCTTCAGAAGCACAGGCAGCCAAAGGCAGCTGAGCCTTAGAAGAAAAAATCAAGAAGGAAGACAAGCACAGAAGGGAAGGGGTCAGTGCCACAATCCCAGTACCTTCTGTTCATAGCAACTTCAACTCTCAGGGCCAAAGCAAATTGAATTAGACCTCTAAGGTCGTTGAAAAATGTTTAGTTCCACATAAAAGAAAACCACTAAACAATTAAGAATGTGTTTGCTGGCTGAACCTACCCCCTGGACACCACAAAGAAAAAGGTTTGCACGGTTCCTGCCCAGGAAATAGATCACTAGTTTAGTAACACTGAAAACAATACTAATGAATACACCAAAAACAGCATGCTGAGCTTTTTCTCCATTTTGAAAGAGAAAAACTAAATCCCAGAAAAGTTGAGTTTTAGATACTCTTCTGACCGTACTTTCAGGATCTGTTTCGAATTCAGATTCTGGGGTCTGTTCGCAGCTCTACTGAATGCTGGGAGTCATTCACTGTTACTGAGAACTCCCCAGAGAACATGGAGCACAGTAAAATTTAAGGATGCTTTGGAATCATTCACAGCAATCAAGAAAGCTCATTTAAATCTGCCTTTTTGCTGCAGATCCAAGAACACTATAAATTCTTACCATGCCTCCCCTAACTTCAGTTAGAGTTCATAGGGTCCTGTGAATTCTCCCTTTCTCTTGCCTCCCAACAGATGAAGGTAGTAATCCTACAACCAGCAAAGCCAGACAGAGCTCAGGGTAAACAGTCTTATCAGTCCAGAAACTCCTCCTCTCAGCTGCCTCCTTAAAGTTAAACTTGGTTCTTTGCTTTATATTTGAAGGTCGATCTTTGGGCTACCCCTTATTTACATGGTACAAAGACAAAAACCAGTCTGTTGGAGCCAAAGATAAACCTGTGTTTTAATGAGTAATTAAGATTCTGAAGTGAAAGGTGCTAGATCTCTGAGAGTCCCTCTCTTATCAAGTCTATATCCCACAGTGCTACAAAACTACCTGACACAGACTGGGCCATGGCAAAACTTGGAAAAGAAATAGAAATGTGTATGTATCCATCATTCTAGAAGACTGGGGTTAGGCTTTAGGTTTTGGGCTAACTTGAATAGTGACACACTATTGTTAAAAACGCCCCCCTCTCTTTTTTTTGTACTGAGATTCTAACTCAGGACCTTGCACTTGCCAGGCAGGTACTTGTGCCACTGAGCCATATCCCCAAGGCCAAAACACCCCTTCTTTTTTATTTTTTTTAAACACCCCTTCTTAAAGGTTATTAGGAGCAAGACCAATGTCCCATTTAGGTCACTACCTGTGCTCTAGGAAGTTTTCTCCAGTTTTGCAACTGGTACAAGTAAGGTTTAGTTTTGTAACCAGTTACACTAAAATTGTGGTGCCAAATAAGTTGAATATCATATTTGTAAAAATACAAAACATACTCTTTCTCTCAAAAGGAACTAGAGCTCTCTTTCTTTGGTTAAGAGTGGCCTGGCCTAGAGTGTTCCCTGTGACACATTTGGGGTCGGTCTCTGCATATACACATTCCATAAAACAAACACTTAAGAACTGAACCACTGCTGCTTGCATAAGGAATAGCTAACTGCAAACCTCAAGAAATTACCTATATTTCAAGGTAAAGTAAACCCTCTTGGTAATAGAAAACTAAAAAATTCTGTCTTTAAAAAAAGTGTTAGCTGGGCATGGTGGCAAATACCTGTAACCCATACACTCCAGCAGGAGGATTACAAATTCAAAGCCAGCCTGTCCTACATAGTGAGACCCTGTCTAAAAAAGTAAAATACAACACCAACACACGCACACACATACACAGAAGTCCTCATTTAGAACTTTTGCAGTATAGGGTCTACACCATGCTCTTTGGAAACCACAGAATGTTTTTCCTTCTGTGGAAACCATATAAAGGCCCATTACCTCTCGAGCACCTATAGGTGAGAGACAAAGAGGCTTTCTGATACATTTCAACAGAGCTGGCAACTCTCTCATTATTTAAGAATAGAGAAAATTAAATCACTTGAGAACCCTATTGTAGCAGCCAACTAGAACCTGGAAGACACCCTGCTAGCATGTTCAGAGACATATCAAAAGTCACCTCTGCTCAGATTTGAGTGATGGCTTGGTGACAATAGTGAGCAGCTTGGACATTTCTGAATGTGGACATGTACACACGTACACACACACACACACACACACACTAAAAGCCACAATGAAACCATCAGTGAACAGCCATTTTATAGCAGGACCCAGAAAGCAACCACTTCCAACATGGTGGATCCTCCATGTTTTCACCCTGCATCTGGACACTCCCATTCTGAGATGTACAGGACAACAACAAAACAATGTCCAGCCCTCCAAAAGAGCAAGCAACCCAGTAGGCATTGCCAATGTCACCTTAAAGCAGAAATGGCACTTGCACAGTAACAGAAGGGGACCCTAGCTGCTTTGGAAGGCAGCTCTCCTCTGTGAAGTCACTGTGCTCCATGGTCCACCCACACAGGTGACCTCAGACAGCACCAGCATCTTTCCATTTGGGTGCTACATTCCCACAGCTGTAAATATCTCTGCTCATCAACCTCTAAGTGGTTCTATATAATTCAGGTTGGCCTTGAACTCACTGTATAGCCCAGGCTGGCCTGGAGCTCATGGTAGTCCTCCTACCTCTGCCTCCCAAGTACTGTGATTACAAATATGTACTACAATGCCCACATCTCCAGTCCCACTTCTACTACCTAAAACTTACTAGCTGTCTGGTCTTACGTGGATTCCTTAGCCTCTCCCTAAACTTGCTTCCTCACAGAAAAGGAAATAATAGCCTTACCTCATAGCTATAGTGATGATTAAAGATGATGATACGATGGACATAAACCACTCAAACTCATCCTGGGAAATACTTGTGCTAGGCAAGGCATAGTGGAAGAGTTACAGCAAGGATGAAAAGACAATCCCGCTCATGGAGCTTAGAATGTGGTCAAAATGTAAGCAAAAGAGGAAACTGATAAGTAAAACACTTACAAAGTATATTAAAAACTATTAGACGGGCGTGGTGGTGCATGCCTGTAATCCTAGCACTCAGGAGGCTGAGGCAGGAGGATCATTGCAGGGTCAAGACCAGCCTGGGCTACAAAGTGAGCTCAAGACCAGCCTGAACTGCACATCAAGACTCTGTCTCAAAAAGACTGAAAAAAAAACTAAACTAAACTAAACTAAACTAAAGCACACTGGATGTGATGGCCCATGCCAATAATACCAGGCACACAAAAGGCTGATGCAGAAGGAACACGAGTTCAAGGCCAGTCTGGGCAACTCAGTGAGACCCTATCTCAAAATAAAATAAAAAGGGCTGAAGTTGTTAATACACCACAAAAATAACAAAAAAATGGCCTTTCCTATGATTCTTTCCAGTAGAAAGACTGCTACATCAATGGTTTTGCTATATTAGTGATATTGTTTGCAGTATTGAGAATTAAACTCAGTCTGGCAAGCGTGAGGTCATGAGTTCAATCCCTGGTACCAAAAAAAAAAAAAAAAGAGAATTAAACTCAGGGCACTGTCACTGAGCTACCTCCTCAGCTCTTTTTATTTTGAGACAGAGTCTCACTAACCTACTCAGGCTGACCTTGAACTACCAATCTTCCTGACTCAGCCTCCCAAGTAGCTGGGGTTATAGGTTGTACCACCACACCACTAAGATAGGCCAGTTTTTAAGGATGGGCCAGTATTTAAAGACTGATCTCTGAGGGAAAATTTCATTTGAGCCCTAAAAGATCCAAAGAAGCCATCCGTGTGAAGAATGGAAGGAAAAGCATTCCCACCATGGGGAACAGGATGTGCAGGGTCAGAGCACAGGGAAGCACAGGAACCCAGAAAACAAACGTGACTGCAGTGCATCATCTCACAGGATTTGGGGAACTGACCCTAGGGACCCTTGTGGACTGTCACTGCTGAGAATTACATCTATTTTTATACTAGCAAAGATGAGGCTAGAGAGTGCTTATGTGTGTCTTGCCCAAGGTCACAGCTATTCAGGACATGAGACTGGGATCCTTCATTATTCTACTTTGGGAAGCAACTTAAGCCCGCTGTTTTCACATATTTCAGTAACAACTGCTTTCTGTGCTATTAAGAGTCCCCAAAGCACCTTGAAAACACAAGCAACAGTACCACATCAACTTCCAGGCATCTTGTCAATTGTGCACTAAAATCCTACCTTTGGAATATTACCAAGGTTACAAGAGCTGCTCAAACCTGAGTCAAAGGCTCTAAAGTAGATACGAACTTCTTTCTTACAGCAACGAACAAAAGAGGGGGATGTCCCAGAAAATCCCAGGGTCTGCTGATGTAGTGAGACAGAACCACAGCTGCAGATGAGGGCTCATCTCAACTGAACTGTAGAGGAAAAGCTAATTACTTGGGGGGGGGGCTCTAAAGTAGTGGTTCTCAATCAGAGTGATAACCTCACCACAAAGGGAATCTGGGAATTTGTAGACATTTTGGGGTTAACTGCAAGATGTTACTGGTATGTGGTGGGTTGGGCCAAGTATATACTCAATGCTTTGCAAAAAGGCAGGATGCTCCTATACAGTACAGAATATTATTACCAGAATATTAATAGCAGCCTTCTACACACACACTTCCCTCCACAAAAGACAGACAGGCTCCAACTTTTCCCGTATCCTTATGGCTCAGTGGGTTAAGTCTTTGCACATGAGAAGCATGCAATTTTGGAACTCATTTGTAGGCTCAAAACGCTAGCATGGTACCAAGTAGAGGAATAAGGATAAAGAAGTTTCTAGTAGGAGGCAGACTTGAGAAATTTTAGCAAAAAGAGAATCCTCTTTCTTCCCTTTCCACGAAAATCTTTATTACATTTGTTTTGCTGCACAGAAAATTCCGTAATTTTAGAGAAGTTATTTCCAGTGCTTTTCAGTTTAAAATCAGATACTAATGACAATTCTTTTTAAAACCATAATGATTTCACAAAAACAGCTGACTCTTTCTGGCCCAAGCTGCAGTAGAAAGATTAATTTCAAGATGCCTAAAGCTGATCAGATGCCTGAAAGTGCCAAAGGCAAATCTGTGTCTCTTCTTCAGGATAGTGCTGTGAAGAGCAGAGAAACTCCAAAGATATCTAGAGGTCTGTTTGGGGCCTCAATACCATTTTAATAATAATTCAAAAGCTATTTCCAAGCCCCACACTAAATTTGTCATCATACCACCTTCAAAATTATTTCACAAATTAAAGTTTATAGAACAAAAAAGAAAAGGAAACTTTGCAGGAAAAAACAAAGAGAAATACAAAAAGCCTACGCTATATTCAAAGAACAGCGATTCCCCATAAAATACCCTAAGGACAGGAAAAAATCCTTTCTCCTATACAACACCTAACATTTCCCAACTTACCCAAGGAGTCTGAATATGTACTTTTTTCACTCAGCTTACCAATTAACAAACAGCAGCCCCACACCCACTTTGGCCAGTATTTTTTAGAAGCCTGACCTGCCTCCTCAGGATAGCCAGACAGACCTGTTTTCCTCCACAAGCGCCTGCCAGGCCTTGCCTGCCCACTAGAGCATGGGAAATCCCCTTTCAGCCCTTAGCTGGCCTGTCACCAAAGTTTACAAAATGAATTCATCCAGATTCTTTGAATCTTCCTCTTCCCTGGTCCTGTGCCAACAAGCCAGGCAACAGTACCCCACCATGCTGGGCTCTGGGTTAGAGAAAAGATGCAGTTTCACAGCAAGAGCAGAGCCCTTAGCACGAAGCAGAAGAAAAAAGATGGTGGGATGTGAGAGTCGTTGAAGCAAGCCTCTTGCATGACCAAAACCCAAGTCCTGCAAAGCCAGAGCTGGAGGAGGCCTTCTATTCAGCAGGCCACACCTGTCTATGCCAGCTGCCTGCTCCACTTTAAACAATTCAAACAGATCTCCAGCAGGGTGAAAAAACTGGGCATCTCCCTTCTCCCAGCAAGACAGCCTTCATCCAAGCACTAGTCGTCCCCAATTTTATTTCTTTTCACTCTATATGGGAGACACTTTCTGGTCAAATTGAACCCCACCTCCCCATATAGGTGAGGTAGACACAACGTTTCAGTGACAAGATTCGCTGTAAGCCAGACAAGAGCTCCTCTCTTAGAATAACGATGCCCATAAATGAGACTCCAGTGGGCAGGCTTTACTGAATCTGCCATCCACAAGTGAGCACACGCTTGGAGTCCCAAAACGCCGGGCTCCACAGCCTCGTGGAAAGGCTCTTTTCTAGACACGAGCTATCCCATTCATCCTCTGGCATCGGGAACCAAGGGACAGGCAGACAGGAGTGCGCTCCACACCCAAATCATGGCACGCATGAGGCCTGGGGCGCCCCGGCGCGCCCTCCCTTACACTCCACCCTCGGAGGCCTCCGCCACCCGTAGACTCACCACTGTGCGAGCTGAACCACCTGGGTGCGATGTGCAGAGGTAGAGCATCCGCCAGCGAGGCTCGGGAGCCCAGGTACAGCATCCCGTCTCTATGGTGACCGCCGCCCGTCTCTTGGTAACCATTACCGTGGGCATAGGTGGAGTCGGACGCAGACCCTCCGCCACCAGGTGCCCTCTCCGAGTCGCCAGTCCCCCGGGAGGCGGGGGTGTAGAGGCCAAAGGGCACTCCGCCGGCCGTGCTGGGGTCCATGCCCATGCCCGCCACCGAGCTGACTGAGCGGCTACGCAGCCCCATGGCACCGGTGCCCGTCCGGTAGTGCCCAAAGTGGGGCGCCCCTCCCGGCGGGGGCACGGCACTGTCATCGGTGGAGACCCCCGGGAAGGGGCCCCGGGAGCGGGTCGCCGTGCTCTGCTTGCCACCCATGCTCGCCCGGGCCCCGGTGGGGCGGGAACCTGGAGGCCGAGACCCTCCCCCACTTCTCAGCAGCCGGGGGAGAGCAGGGCTAGCATAAAGGGGGAGGGAGTCAAAAAGGAGACCGAGAGGAAGAAAAGGAAATAAGGGGGGAAAAATACAGAAAACCCGCGGGGCGGCAGAGTCAGGCGGGCGGGGACCCCAAACTAAGAATTTAAAACGATCCGAGCCAAACGCATGTTTCCCCTCAAGGTCCAAAGAGGCGCAGTCCGGCGCGGGCGCCGCGCGCCACAGGCCGCCCCCGGGCCCCGAAAGCCGGGGGAGCCGCAGGGACGGAGGGAGGGAGCCAGCGGGCGGGCGCGGGGAGGCGCCGAGGAGGCCGCCCGCCCCACGGGAGGCGGCGGAGCTGGGGGCGCCGGGCGCGTTCCCCGCCTCAGGACGCCGCGACCCTCGACGGCGGCCCGGACCCCGCCAGGCCTCGGGCGGGCTGCTGCGCTGGGCGGACAGGCGGAGCTCCGGAAGCGGCCGTCGCGTCGCGTCGCGTCGCGATCTCGCTCCAGCCACCGCCGGCCCGGCCAGCCGCGCCGCCCCGCTTGGTCCCGGGCAGCGCTCGCCGGCGCTCTTCGCCGCCGTGGAGACAATGGAGGGCGGCAGAGCGCAGGCGCGGCTCGCACCCCCTCCCCCTTCGCTCCCCTCCCCTCCCCCCCGCCGGGTTAACCCCTTCGGCGCCCCGGGGTGCCTCCTGGACGGTGACGCCCGACCGGTCCCCGCCCGCCCTCGTCTGGCCTGTGATCGAGGAAGCCTGAGCTATGGCGCGTTCGCAACGAGAGAGAGAGAGACGTCTTCCCAAAGTCAGAACGAAAGTGGCTAATTATTCAAGGGGCGCCACATAGGGGAGAGAGGCGGCGATGGTTCAAAACGTGGGAAGGAAACGTGAGGAAGAAAGAAAATCACTACCTGGCTCTGAGGGTCGCTGGTCGAGCTCCCCTCCTGGCACAAATTTGCCCCTACAGCACCCTCTGCTGGACATGCCGTCCATTCTTCCAGTTCCCCGTCCAACAGCCTCCCGGCCCCCAATCAGGAAACAGCATTTGGTGGGGAGACAGCGTTTGGAAGCTAGACAGTACGGTAGGGCAGTTCGTAAAGCGAAGCTTTGCTGACATTTGCTCAGAACTTCCTATTTGGGATTTTAAGAAAACTGGTCGAGAGCGAGGCTGTAATCCCAGCACTTGGGAGGCTGAGGCCGGAGGATCGGTGCAAGTTTGAGACCAGCCTGAGCTACACAGTGAGTTAGTTCAAGGTCAGTTTGAACTGCAAAGCGAGACCCTGTCGCAAAAAGGCAAAAAAGAGAGAGAACAAAATGGGTCGACTCCTAAGCTAAAAGCATAGAAATAGAATAATGCAGCCAGAACTGATTTTAGAAATTTCTCATCCAAGGCAGATCTCTTGTTTTATTTACTGTGTATTTCAATATGTACCACAATACAGGGACACTATGAGCACTAAATATTTGTTGAGTGAGTCTACATTTTGCAATGAGAATTTCTTCCCACTTTAATTCTGGTCTTTCTCACACAGTCACCTTATTTTTTCATATTTTTCAAGTGCTAAGTGCCAGCTATTAACATCACTCACTCCCAGGCCTGACTTTCTCCCTCTTTTTTTTTTAAATTTTATTTTAAAGGGGGTAAAATTAAACACAGCAAAACAACAGAACGGGACATAAGAAAGCATAAATTTCAAAGCTAGACAACCAGAGATCTTCACTATCTGTCATATTGTCTTGTTTTCTTCCAAATGGTTGTCCATATCTTTCCATACGGGGAGCTCACACTAAATAACAGCCAGTCTTTTCACAAGATATGTAGTTCACTGGCTCCCACTTGCTAAGGGAAGGGGGGACACGGGATGGGGGACAGGATGACATGAGATGTTTGACTCTCAGTCCTACAGCCGCCAGGCTCACAGCCGCCCCCGCAGAGAGGGGAGGAGTTCCTTGTTCTCCCCACACCCTGAGTCAACCGCTTGGTGCAGGTCCCCAGACACCAGTATCTCTCTCCTACAGGCCGCCGAAAGTCTGCCACACTCACCTGCTATTTCTTTCTGATGAACTGACCATTACATTTCCAAAGTTCTGAAATGGCCAACAGACCACAGAAAGAATTCTCTTTAGGCTCCTGTTTGAAACCAGCAGCTATAGCAATCTGCTGGCCTTGCTTTAGGGCCATGACTTTCTCCCTCTTAAGTGTACTCTAATAGTTACCAACCGAGAAGAAATATTAAAAGGAAACCAAAAAGAGAGGGGCTGGCATGTCACAGATATTGATTGTTCCAGTGTAACTAACCTGGAAAGCAATGAGAGGACAGTTATTTGTAAGCTTGGAGTGCTCAGGAGTAAGCAAAAACCCTTCCACAATAAAGTTGAGAATTTTGTGTAAGAAATCAAAGTAGCGGCCAGGAGTGGTGGCACAGGCCCATAATTCCAGTACTGAGGAGGCTGAGGCAGGAGAATTGCTATGTGTTTGAGGCCAGCCTGGGCTCCACAGTGAGTTCAAAGCCAATGATCTGAACAACATAGCGAGAAACTGTCTTGAAGAAGAAGAAGAAGAAGAAGAAGAAGAAGAAGAAGAAGAAGAAGAAGAAGAAAGAGAAAAGAAAAGAGAAATCAAGGTAAAGAAGAAAAAGAAAGAGAAAAGAAAAGAGAAATCAAGGTAGGAAGAAACATTATGAGCCAATATCTAAGAAAGTATCTGTGAATGCTTGGATGAGTTTGTGCACATCTAAAATCCAAATGAATGATCTGAAGGAAAACTAGAAAGTTTATATTTAACCCAATTTTCTCCCAGAAGAAAAGACTGTATTATCAGGAGTGGTTAAATACTGTGCAGAAAAAATACCAGATCTCTTAATTGATAGATCTCTTAGGGAGAGATAAGCACACAATGACTTAACTTATCCAACTAGCTTTGCTTTACTTGTTCATTCAACACTTTTTTAGTCAACAAAATATTTATAATCTAGTTCAGTGTCAGACACTGTACTAGATTCTAAGATACAGACTAGAAAGACAAATGGAGTCCCTGTTCTCCTAGGATTTCAGAAAACCATTTCAGATCCACTTAGTTGGCTGCAATCAAAGAGAAGGACAATAACAAGTATCGGTGAGAAGTGAAGAAATTAGTATCTTCATACCTTGCAGGTGGGAATGTAAAATGGTGCAGCTGCTTTGGAAACAGCCTGACAGTTCCTCAAAAAAGATTGTTAACAATATGAACTAACAAGTCCACCTGTATGTATATTTCCAAGAGAAATGACAACCAACATAAAAACAAAAAACTCATAATTTGTTTGAAATAGTCAAAGTCTGGAAACAACGTAGATGTCTGTTAACTGATAAAAACATAAACCAAGTCTGGTATATTAATACAATGAAATATTATTCAGCTATAAAAAGGAATAAAGTCCTGGAACCTGCTACAGGATGAATGAACCTTAAAAACATCATGCTAAACAAAAGAATCTAGTCGTACAAAATTTTACACTGTATGAGTCCATTTATATGAAATGTCCAGAGTAGGCAAATTCATTGAGATGGAAAGATTAGTAGTTTCTGGAGCCTGGGGGAAGGAAAGAATGGAGAGTGGCTACTAGAGTTTTTTTTTTTTTCTTTCCGTTTTCTTTTTTAACTTTGTATGTTTGGACAATGGGAGGAGATGCCAGGAATTGAAGCAGGCCTTCACACTGAACTAAATTCCCAGCCCTTTTTATTGTTTTGAGAGAGGGTCTCAGTAAGTCCCTAAAAAGCCTAGGCTGAGCTCCATCTTGTGTTCCTCCTGCCTCAGCCTCTCAGAATGCTGAAATGATGAACATGTATCAGCACACGTGGCCTAGGGTTCTTTTTGAAATGACAGAAATGTTCTACAATTAGTTAATGGTGATAGTTGTACGCCTTTGTGAATATACTAAGAATCACTACAACACATGCTTAAAATTGTGAATTTTTACCAATAGGGAGAGATAATATATCTTATATTTTAATGTCTATGTCAAGTGTTATGGCTATCTAGGTGTCCCCCCCACCAAAGTCTCATGCAGTCATAGGTGGGACTTTACTGAGCTGGCTGGATCTAGGGTGCTTGGATTAAGGGTGTCACCCCCTGGGTAGAGGTGGCAATGCTCAAAAGGCAGGTAGCCTGGAACAGATAAAAGGAAGAAGCTGCTGCTTTATTACTTTGCTGCTTTGCTGCCTTCTGCCCATCATGAACTGTTTCTCCTGTGCAATGCCTCTCTTCCATGCCAACCTGCCTTGGAGCCAGCCAACTATAAAGTGAAACCTCTGCAAACTGTAAGCTACAATAAACCTTTCCTCCTTTCACTTTGAGTGTCAAGTATTTTGTCTTAGCAACAAAAAAAAGTAATAGACATCAGCTAAAAATGGACAGATAGATAGAATGTACACTCCATGCATACTGAAAGGTCAAAAAGCCAGTAAAAACACAGCTGGGCTTCTAAGCTCACCAGATACCAGATCTACTGGCATTTTCTTTTCTTTGGTTTATTTTGTACTGAAAATCGAACTCATGACCTCAAGCTTTCCAGGCAACCTCTGTGCACTGAGCACTAAGCCCTGGGCTTCTAAGCTACACAGTGAAAACACACATAGAATCTTCAGATAGAAATTCTGTTTTCTCTTATGCTTTTAAATGAGGTGACAGGCCAGCATAGTGGCATATGCCTGTAAACCCCAACAGCTGGGAGGCTGAGGCAGGAGGTTTGCCATAAGTTCAAGGCCAGCCTGGACCATATAGCCAGCCTGAACTACATAGCAAGACCCTGTCCCAAAGTGATAAATGAATAAATAAAATAAAGTGAGAAAGATTAGACCTGCTGCATAAATTAAATCTTTGACCTAATTAAGGTTAATATTCCAGTCTATGGGTTATCATAAACCCACCTCATTTACACCTAGCACCTGAAAAATTGAGCTCCTGCACTGCAAATGTGATCCCTCCCCTCTGGAATATAATGACACCAAGCATCGGTGCTCCGTGGAACCCTGAATGACAATCTTTTCAAGCAATGTCCTTGCTATCAATTATGCAAATTACAGTTGTCTCCTGAAATGAAATATTAAAATACAGAGCTGGGAAGCCTCTCCATCCAGTAGCTTATTCTCCACTTCACCTGGTAGGAAATGACTCGTGGCAGGCACCAGATACCCACCCAGGCCTGTAGTCCCAGATAAATTTCACCTTGTCATTTGTTGCATCAAGAGTTCAGTGTATTCTTTGGTCCAGTTTCTTTTGTCCGTTCTCTGTTTCAACTTTAAACTTTGAAGTTAAAAAGTGACAGGCTGGGGAGTGTGGCTCAGTGATAGAGTCTTGTGTGCATAAGGCCCTGAGGAGTGGCAGTTTTTGCATGTTGTCATGCAAGGATATCCACTCAGAAATGGCTCTATTTTTGGAGCTCTTTCCTTTTCACCTTCATGCTCTCCCTGACACTGAGTGAGCTGCTTCGTGAGTGAGCTGCTTCACGGCACTCCTTCAGCTGCAACTTTGCGTTAAACTGCCGACCCACCTACCACAACAGCCGAGAGAAAGAGTTGAGAAAATCAGAGTGTTCCCAGAGTTCTTTCCAAATGTTCAAGCTATGCTACGAAGTGTCAGTTTTAAACATCGTGAAAAGAATGTAAGTCTGGGGCCTTTACAGTTCAGAAAATAGAGGGAATGGCTTGTTGGGGCCTACCCCTGGTAGCAGTGGAAAGCAGTGGAAAGTGCCATCCCTGCCTGCCTCTAAGAGCTACAGGTTGGCAAGGACTTCCCAAGGCTTTGGAGGGGGCCCCTAGCACCTCCACTGGGAGTAGATAAAAGTTTGCTAGCAAGAAACATTTTCCCAAACCCTCTCAGAGCTCTTTACATTTGTGCTGCTTCGCTTGGAAAGGGAAAGCTTATGCAGAGGAGCAACCAAATACACACAGCTGGAGGCTGAGCATGTATTTATACTCATAAATATTTGCTGATGGATAAAAAGGGAAATTATAAGTGGAGCTCATAGGAGTCTGAGTTTCCAAGGTCCAGAACAGAGGTCTTAGCTAACTCCACATTCTGCAGAAATCAGAGGACTAGAAAAAGTGTTGCATTCAAATTGCATGGCTAGCTTCTGACAAGGACCAACAAACCTGGGATTTCAGGATCTGCTATGTACCCTGCCTTCCTGGGGCTTGGCTATCGAGTGACCTTCTGAAATAACATGCTGAGTATGGCAGTGTATGCCTATAATCCCAGCGCTCTGGAGGCTAAGGCAGGAGGAATGTGTGTTTGAGACCCTGTCTTAAAAAAACAAAAGAAAAAGAAAGAGAGGAAGGGCAGAGCAGGCCTGAGGCCTGTTCAGCAAGTTGGAATCTGTTTGACAAAGAAACCCCCCCAGTAGTCCCCAGCCTGATCTAGAACATACTACCTGTGACTCTCAAAAGCACCCAGAATGAAGCAGCAGCCAGCCAGCTCTCCGTTTTGCTTTTGAGTGCCTACTTTTGATGACAGTGTCATGTGTGGGTGGTACACAGTGTAGGTGGGAGATGGAAAGGAAGGGCCTGAGAAGGCAACTGGGAAAGTGCTAATGCTCCCTCTCCCCCAAATGCCTTTCATGTTTAAAAAAGAAAACATTGAAAGAACAGAGAGCACCATGGACTGGAAACCTGAATTGCTTTCTGTACCTGCAGTCCATCACAAGCAGATTTTGAAAACTAGATCAACTATGAAAGATAAGTATGGAGGAGAATTGCAGAAATGCTCAGACAAGGGTGATCCTGCTGGTGTTGCCAGGAAGCAGACAACCAAGTTACATGTGGACAGATAAGGTTTTGGACTATCTATAGTTGTATCTGTATCCTTATCCAAAATACAACTCAAATGTCTATGCAGGGCCCCTCTGAAAGAGCCCTTCCTGACTTTTCCAGGGGTACTTCTTACCACGCACCCTAAGTAATACCATGCCTGAATATTTGCTAATTACTCATTTGGCAGAGCCACTAAGCACCTACTAGTTCCAGCCAATAGGCAAATATGTATAGTGTATAGTATGTTAGATAGATGTGTATAGTATGTTAGATAAATTAATTTCTTCATGTAACCCAATGTGCTGGCATGAGTATGCACAGAAAATATTTTGACTTCTCCCTCCCCTGGGGCCTGGCTTGCAATCTTTCCCCTTTGGCCCTCCAAGCTGCGGCTCTTCTCTCCAGAGCAATTTTTAGTATTTTGTTATTGCTTTTTTTTGCTTTGAGGGTATTGGAGCTTGAACTCAGGGACTCATACTGAGCTCCAACCCCAGCCCTTTTACATTTTTCATTTTGAGCCAGAATCTTGCTAAGTTGCCCAGGCTGGGCTTGAACTTGCAATGGATCCCTCTTCCTTAGCCTCCCAGAGTGCTGAGATAAAGATGAACTTCACCATACTCAGCTGTCTTTGGTACTTTGTGAGGGAGAACTGGGAGACCAGTGGAATGCAGGAAGAAAAGCCATTAGAGGAGGGTGGAGGTCACAGATAAAGGGGATTTTTGTTGCTGTTGAGACAAGGTCTTGTCTTGGGATCTCACCATGTTGTGGAAACCGGTCTCAAATTGCTGGGTTCAAATGATCTTCCTACCTCAGGCTCCTGAGTGCTGGGCCTACAGAAGCATACCATCATGCCTAGCTCAAGGAGTAGTCTTGTTTTCACTGTTTTCTTGGTGCTGGAGACTGAGTCCAGGGAGCACTGAGTAAAATCCTCAGCCCTATATATTTTTTTTTATTTTGAGACAGAGTCTCATTAAATTGTCTAGGCTAGTCTTGAACTTTCAATCCTCCTGCCTCAGCCTCCTGAGAAACTTGGATTATAGACATGTACCACCACACCTGGGGAGGAGTTTATTTAAGGACTCTACAGTATGAGAAAATATGATGGGTGGATAAGAAAGAAAGCAATGGATTTTCTTAGGACAATGGTTTGTGACTCTGTATTTTCTTCTAGATGTAAAAAATTACAAGCAAAGGGCTGGGGATTTAGCTTAGCGACACAGTGCCTGCCTGGCAAGTGTGAGGTCCTGAGTTTGATTCCTGATACCCGAAAAAAAAAAAAAAGAATTACAAGAAAAGACTCTGAATAGTTTTTGAAATGACTTTTTGTCACACAGAAGGAATCCTTCTGACCTACACAGCATTCTGGGGTTTTATGCTGTTTGTATTCATGCTGTTTGTATTCATTCATTGGACAAAGATTATCCATCAACCTGTATATGCAGTTACCAAGCAAGACCCAACAAAATGGATCTATCTCTCTAAGACATTGAAAATATTAAATAAACAAAAGATACTGAATTATTGTGATGTGTATTCTGAAGGAGAGAAGCACAGTGCTGAAACAGAAAGAGACAGAGACAGAGAGAAGGGAGAATTGGTGAAAAGCTTTCTGTATTTAGAACATATCTTGCTCTTCACACTTTAAAGTCTTTGTTCAACTTTCTTTTGATAGTGTACCCCATAAAAATCTTAATAGTATACTGAAAGGTTCAAATATCACCTTCAAGATATCATTTTAGGTCTCCCATTTAGACTATTCCCTCCTGACACATTACCTGCCATTCTATTATAATACACAATTCATTCTGCCAAGTAGATATCCATTGTAGAGGGACAAAGTGTTCCAGTTTTCCTAGTACTGAAGGATGTTCTGGGATGCAAGATTCTTCCCTGAATACAGTGCTAAAACCTGGACAGTCCTGAGAGACCAGGGATGAGCTGATAGTCACCCTAACCTCTGGACAAGTCTATATTGTTTTAAAAATTTTTTATTGTTACTGTTATGTTTATGGTACTGGAGATTCAACCCAGGGGCTCTCATCACTGAGATATTCTCCATCCCTTTACATTTTTTATTTTGAGATTGTCTCACTAGGTTGTCCCGGTTGAACTTTTGATCCTCCTATCTGAGATTCCCTAGTAAGTAGAATTACAGGACTGTGCCACCACAACCAGCTCTGTCTTCTTCACATCAAATATTCCAGAAAGGGGCCAAACTTTTCCTTATTCACATGATGACTTACATGTAGAAATGGTGATAATTTAAACACCAATAAGAATGGCTTGCTCTTGAATGTTTGGGATATTCCAGGCTGTGTGGGAGCTCCCTATAACAACCAAATAGGTCAGGCATTTCCCTTCCTGTAGAGAAACTGAGACTAAACCAGTAAAGCCAGCATTTGACAGTGTGGGACTGAAGAGGGGCATTTAACCACCAGGCTAAAACAGTGGTTCTTAAACTTTTTGATCTCAGGATCCTTTTACAGTCTCAAAGATTATGGAAGACCTCCCCCTCCAAAAAAGTTTAGGTGGGCCAATGTATCGATAGTAACTATTAAAAGTTAAAACTGAGAATTTAAAAAATATTCATTGTAATTAAACATTAATTCACATGAACATTAATAATACATTTTCTTTGAGATGGGATCTTGCTATGTTGGCTAGGCTGGTCTCAAACTCCCAGACTCAAGCAATCCTTTCATCTCAGCTTCCCTAGTACTGAGACTAAAGGCACAGGGCACCACACTGGGATTTAATAATACTTTTTTTCTTACCAGAACTCAGACTTCACACATGCTAGGCAAGCATGCCACTACTGAGTACATTTCCAGCCTCCTTTGGAAAAAAATTTTTGATGACCGAAGATGTAACTCAGTGGTACAGTGCTTGCCTAGCATGCATGAAACCTGGGTTTGATTTCTAGCATTACAGACAAAAAAGATAAGTAAATAAAAAATTTTTGGAGACAAGGTTTGGCTAAAGTGCTCAGGCTGACTTAGAACTTGCCATTTTCCTGCCTCAATCTCCCCAGTAGCTACGATTACTATTGGTAACGTGTGAGTGATTACTACTGGTACGTGTGAGCCATTGAGCCTGGCAATAATTTTTGTTTTGTTTTTATGAGACAGGGTCTTGCTAGATAGTCCAGTCTGGCCCTGAACTCAGTATATAGCCCAGGCTGGCCTTGAGTTTGTGGAAATCCTCCTGCTTCAGCATCTTGCTTACAGGTGTGCACCACTACACTCAGCTAATAATTCACTTTTAATTTTGGTGGGAGGTACAGGGAATTGAACTCAGGACCTCACCTTGCCAGGCAGGCACTGTGGTGCTGAGCTATGTCCCTGGTCCAATAACTCATTTTTTAATGAAAAATACTAACTGTATTTTCCATAACCAAAAACGTGCTAACCAGAAGAATAGCAAGGGGGGTTTTTGTTTATTTTTGTCTGAGCCAGGGTCTTACTATGCAGTTCAGACTGGCCTTGAACTCACTTCGTAGCTCAGGCTGGCCTTGCAGTGGAACTTGCAGTGATTTTCCTGCCTCGGCCTCCCTAGTGCTGAAAAAAAAAAACCTTTTTTGTTTTTTGAGACAGTTTGGTTTTGTAGTTTAGGCTGGTCTCGAACTCAGGGCAATCTTCCTACCTCAGCCTCTCAAATGCTGGGATTACTAGAAAAACCGGTGGATTCTCTCATCTACTATGCTCAGTATTATGTCCCCGTAGATTCCAGAAAACTCCACCGTACACTGGTGAGAGACGGGGCAAGTAACTTCTTATGGTAGAATTAGAAATTGTTTGCATTCAGAGACGCCCTGGAAAGGTTGTGGAGGTCCTAAGAGACCCTTTGGAAGCACTGCAGTCTATGAAAACAAATGATACCTTGAGCTGGGTTTGGTGGCTCACGCATGTAATCCCAGCACTCGGGAGGCCGAGATAGGAGGATCGTTGCGAGTTTCAGACCAGCCTGGACTAGGAAGTGAGTTCAAGGTCAGCCTGAACTGCATAGCGAGATCCTGTCTCAAAAAGAGAAAGAAAAAAAAAAAAGACACCTTTAGACTTTTCACAACCTCGGTGGCAGGCTCAAAAGAGGTATCTTCCGTTTGAGCGAAATGTTGGATTTTGATTGGTAGTACGGGTCTGGGTGAATGCTCAGGACAATAGCGATAAAATAGTGAGGACAACAATCACCTGTTTTTGGCCAAAGATTAACCTGCGAGCTCTTCCTGGGTCCCTCAGTCTGTGGTGGAGAAAAACTACAACTCCCCGCACAGCTCACGGTAGGGGGGCGTGTCCGCACGCTGTGCGAAGTGTGGGTGACTCAAATTGATGACGCAAGCGAGAGGGGGCGTATTCGTTGTGCTGCAATTGGAGGAGATGGAAGAAGGGGCGGAGTCGGTGGTGGGGTCAGCCAATAGTGTGCGGTCAGGCAGAAGGGGGAAACGGGGCGTGGCCAGGCTGACGCGGGCGGCGAGGAGCTCAGGGAGCCAGGATCCGCGGGCCTGGGGCTTAGAAGAGTGCTGTCCCCCGGCCGCGGCAGCTCGGCGAGGTAGATGGCGGCGCGATGGAGCAGCGAGAATGTGGTGGTGGAGTTCCGCGATTCCCAGGTGAGCTGGGACGGAGAACGAATGGAGCCGTCAGAGCATGCGTCCTTCATTGTTCCCCTCCCCCCCCATGGCTGCATTACCCTCCTGGGGGCGGGGAGACCCCCTGGCCTGAGCTGGGGAGCTGGGCTGAAATAACCTGGAGCTGTCAGACTTGGCTGGGCAAAGGAAGACTTAATGACGTTTGGAGCGGGCGCTGGCAGGCTTTCGGGGTTCCCCGGGGGCGTTTGCGGAGTGGGGTGCGCCTGGAGACACTGAGGCAGCGATTGTATGCGCATGAGTGCTTGCGGAGCCTTCCCACAGCGAGAGTGAAGAGCAAGTAGGTGTCCAGTTTCTAAGGCTGTGGTCGCGCTTAGCGACTTCAGGCAAGTTGCACAACTTGTCAGAGTCTGCTGCATGGATTTAACTCTGCCACGCAGGATTTTGGGGTAGCAAAGTGCCGGTTTCAGCGCGTAACCCATTTAGTTGCTGATGCTCTGCTAGTGGGAAATACCGTGTGGTGGACAGGAATGCACACTATAGGAACTGTTGGGGTTTCATTTCTGGCACTGTTCGCTAGTCAATTTTCTCACCTGTAGAGGAGATGGTTGTACCTCCCTTGCAAGATGGGAATGAGAATTTTATGAAGTCACACGATCAAAGTGTATAGCACAGTGACAGACACTGTTAAGCCTCAAGAAGTGTTAGCACTTACTAACAGTTTTTACCATTTTTCTTCTTTATTTCATTCTTTGGTTCATTGTTTTGTTTTTTGTTCATTCTTTCTTGACAGTCTTACTCTGTAGTCTGGGCTGACCTCGAACTTGCTATATCTCCCAGGCTGGTTTCAATTTGTGATTGTCCTGCTTCAGCCTCTCTAGTGCTGGAATTATAGGCATGTGTCATCAAGTCATAGTGCCGATGCATTTTACCATTTTTCTATACCTTGTCTTTTGTATCCCGGCCTTGTACTAAGTGATTTGTATGTCGCTGTTTTTTTTTTTTTAATTCATGAAGAACCATGTAAACAAGTAGGTTTTGTACCTTTTTCCCATGGTGGGGGGAGGGGTGTGCAGTCCCCATTTGTCTGATCCCAAGTAACTTGTCTAAAGGCTACTATAACGAGGCAGACAGGATTGGGATTTGTACACAGGCTCTGATCCCTGAGCTTCTGTTTAGCTTATTACACTACTTTGCCTCTAATGAGTAGCTCACAACTGTTGTACAACTGTTGAATAGTGAATATCATGATTTCTTCCCCAGCACTTAGGGTGATTCTCTTCATTTATTCATAAGTATTTACTGAATACCTTCCATATGCCAGACATTTATTCACTCATTTATTCAACAAGGATTTATTGAGCTCCTGACATCGCACACTAGTTGTCAGTACATAAGTTGCTTTACACTGAGGGAAACCTGGATTACCACAAGTGGATGGTGTAGTTTCTTCTTTCTAAAACCCCATCTTGTCTTTCTCCATAAAGGTTAATGAATGAAGGAGTCGCCCACCAGTCTGCTCTGTGGTGTTCTCTGATATGTATCCCCCATGGAGAATCTCACCAGCAGCTTTTGGATTAAGAGATCCAGAAACACTTTTCACTGTCTGCACTTGTCTCTGAGAGGCCTGCTCTCCCAAGGGAGGTGGCAGACTCCTAGGGAAAAAGAGCCAGATTGCTGTTATTGCTATTACCTTCCTTGTTAATTGCTTTTCTGAGAACTTGGACAGAACCAAATCCTATATCATACATCTGAGCCTGATTCTTTGGAAGGTACTAATATGCAAACCTTTTAATTCACACAGAAGCCCAGGTAGTCTCACCCTGCTTCTTTATAGAGATGTAATTGAAGAGGCCTGCAGAGAGGGTGAAGACACATCCTAGGATGCTATGAGGTAGGAGCAAATAATTGAAACTAGACAGCAATGTCATAGGAAGAGAACAAAGTAAATTGGGTAACTTAACTGCTTTGTGGGAGTTTCTGTTTTTCTGATGTTTCTATTTAGTTGAAAGGGTACATCTGTAGTGTGAATTAACATGGATTTGTGGTTGAGTCTGATGATGATTGGAAAGGACTGGGTACTCATTTGATTATTTCAATAACATAAAAAGAGAAAGTTAAAGCTCCTCATAGTGTCTTTCTGAAAAGGAAAGCCAGAACAACATACTTTCAAGATACTTTTTAAAAATTTTATTTTAAAGAGAAAAAAAAAAACAATTTCAAGAGAAGATAATTAGTAACAGTGGTTAATACATTGTGCAAGATACTTCACAACTGTAAAATAATTTTAAAAAACTAAAGATTTGGGACTGGGGATATGGCTCAGTGGTAGAATTCTTGCTTGCTTGCTTGCCTAAGACCCTGGGTTCAGTCCCTGTACCCCCCACACAAAATAATAATAATTTTAAAAACTAAAGATTTTAAAGTTTTCAGAGGAAAACCCTAGTCTGAAAGATGAAACTTTTTATATAGTTCATATAAATGTAATTTACTGTATAAGACAATGCCTTGAGATACTTCTCCCACTGATTTTTTTTTTTTATTTGAGACAGGGTCTTGCTATATAGTTCAGGCTGGCTTTGAATACATTATGTAGCAGAGACTGACCTCGAACTCGCAGCAATCCTCCTGCCTCTGCCTTGAGAATGCTAAGATTATAGACGTGTGCCACCATGTCCAGCCTACTCAATGATTAACAGTAAGGAATGTGTGCAGTTGCTTGACAACTGCTCTCAGTCAGTAAGCATTACAAGTTAGCATTACAAGGAAACTTTGAAGTAATTTTCTAGAGCAACACCATCCTGTAGAATTTTCAGTGATAATGGAAATGGAACTAGTGTGACTGAGCATTATATTTTTAATTTGATTAAATTTTAATTAATCATCTTTTTTTAAAAATTTTTTTCCCACCCCCCGGCATCCCCTTAATCATCATTTAAAAAGCCACTCATGGTTAGGGGCTGTGGTGATGGAAGGTGCAGAAGAGGAGCTTGAGAAGAGGGGAGATTGAATAGTTTCCACTCTCAAGGAAAGATGAGGCAGAATGTGGAGTTACAAGTCTACAACACACAGTATGTGCAAAAATACTACAGGGGACCAGGGCTGTAGCTCTATGAGGCCCTGGTTCAGTCCTCAGCACCAAAAAAGAAAAACAGAAAACGAAAAAGCTCTATCGTGTGCTTGTTATGAGAAAGATGGGAACTGTGCACCCAGAACAGGCTACTGAGTATCTCCAGTTCCAGAATTGTGAGATAGTCAGACTCACAGGAGCACAAGGTCACAGAACACCTTCTGGGACAATTCTTCCTATACTTGTGCCTCTTGCCCCTCCAGTCCATCCTTCAAATAGCCAGTGATTTTTTTTCTAATCTGGGTTGGCTGAGGAATTGTTAATGTACCGTGAAATCCATTTGCTTGTGTGATAAATGTGTAATCATGTAACCACCACCACAGTTAACATGTAGAACAGTTCCATCACCCCAGACAATTCCCTTTGCCCTGTGCAGTTGTTCTGCCATCCTTACACCTGCTGGCTGTTGGTGTAATTTTTCTAACAAATGATTCATACGTTGCGTAACTTTTTGAGCCTGGTGTCTTCCACTCAGCTGCGTGCTTTTTTTGTGGGTCTTTTTTTTT